>JAXGGA010004540.1:0-87188 GCA_038373865.1 Uloborus plumipes
TAAAAGGAAGCAGTGTGGGGTCCATACCAGATATTTTTTTAAATATTGGTGAAATATTTAATAACTGTATCATTTACGTAGAAACCTATTGAAATGATATTGAAACAAAAAAGCTTTAAAATTTAAACTAAGAATTATTAAAAGTTAAAACTTTGAGTATATACAGAAATATTTAATTCAATCTTTTAAAGTTTCGTCTATTTTGATAAAAATACATAATTTAGAAAGAAATCACAATATGCTAGTGTTTCATTTCATATGTAGCGCTACTCCTGTACAAATAAAATAGAGGCTTTAAAAATTAATTTAAATGTATTTAACATGTTCTTAAAGAAATTATGCGAGAAACAACTTTGATTTATTGTTTTGAAGCTGCATTACATAAAAATAAGCGAACATGCAATGTAAATTGTAATGCCGGATATCCGCAGGATATCCGGTATCCGGCGTGTGATGAGCCACCGGATATCCGATATCCGGCAAAATCACTATCCGGTCCATCCCTAGTTTGGACCCTTTGCCCCCCCCCCCCCTGGAAAAACTTGAAATGACGTCCCTGAATTGAACCCAAATTCAAAAAATAATTTTCATTGCCAAATTTGTCGCCAAGTTGGCATCAAACACTTGGCGACCAAAAGCTTGGCGATATATCACCAAGTGGTCGCTCCAATTCATATCACTTAAGTCTGCATTGAAATTAACACTAATTTATACATACAGACGTTACGAGAAAACTCGTCGTAATTAACTCGGGGGTGATTGAAAAGGATTTTTGGGCTGGTTATATGCTGGTAGGTACATATGCACGTGCTGACAGGTCGTAAAAACTACTCAACATTCATTTGGGGATGAGCAAAACAAAATTTAGACCCAAATTTGAGTGATTTTTTTTCGCGATCCCAATACTTCATTTACTACGTTAAAAGGAAGTAAAGAAAAGCTCTGCATTATGAACATAGACACACATTACTACAGTGATTTCCGTTTATGTGAATTACATTTGTTTGTGACAGTTTTGATTCACTATAGCGGCTAATTCAATTAAAGCTGGATTTTGTTCAGTTCTTGGTGATTTGATTAACTGGCGGCCACTGCATTGTTAATAAAATAAATACTAGAATTAAGTAAGTCAGACTTCAGAACAATTTATTTTTGAAATATCATATACACAGCTTGTGAATTCGAAAATAAAATACAACAGCCAGATATAAATGACAGTAAATGAAGTGAGTGAGAAACAAAAACACTAATAGCTACTAGTATGTACTATATTTCTTTCACATTTTAACCACCAAAAGTTCAGAGTTTCTACTGGAATACATGATATCTAAGTCTTGGAAACAATAAATTTAGGACAAAAAAGAAAATTTACTGATAAGGTGATTGCCTGGCATGAGAATTTGATGTTTTGTTGTTGCTTCCAAAGGGTCCGTGTTTACGCTTGTGCTTGTTGCTTTTCTTTTTTGAAGATGTATGATCAGGACTATATAAGAAAAAAGGAAGAGTAAGATACAAAACAACAAAACATAAATAGTTAAATTTTGAGAAAACATGAAAAAAAAAAAAAAAAAGTAAATACTCATCAGTGAGAAACTTTGAGAAACAGGCACTTATCTATCTTTTTTAAAAAAAATTCAGTTCTTGGGCGATTCCACAAAAATGCCGCCATATAACCACATATTCAAGATTCATGTATTTCTTTGAAAAGTAGAAATTTTAAAAGGCAAGGAACAAAGCTTTCAGCCTAAAAAATCTCACACCAGTTTGTGATTTCTTAACCAAGAAAATTTCGTTCATTATCCTTTCAAGCCACTACTTTATAGTGAATCACATGAACCTCATAGACTGGAAAAGATGGCGGCTTTTTACTGGAATGAACTTTTTATACTTTGTAATTAAATTATTTAATACAAATTCATGAATAGGAAAAAAATATATATATATGACATGTTTTCTCCCATTGTTTTATTTTTGGAGAGCTGCAAAAAGCTTACAAACCACTTTTCTTTCTATAGTTCAGATTGGTTTAAAATATACAAACTTGGAAATTATCTTCCGACCTCCTATAGCTACAGTTAAAATAAAGACACCTTTTAAAATTTTATGCTCCTTAATTTGTTAGCTAAGAATTTTATTCACAAGTAAATAGATTTTGAAATTTGAAATGAATACTGAAAAAAGCACACCTAATTCCAATATGGTCAAGTAAATTCCTTCTACTTGGAGCCATGTTTTGGCTGTGAGCCATTTTGCAGCCAGAACTATATTCCACTAATCATAATTAGGTATAAAAATTATGGTTGGTTTAAGATCAGGTGGGAGGTAGAGATTTCCAGTAGGATCTTATACTAAAACAACTGAAACAGTCCATGCAGTGAGACAATTTGATGGGAATAGAGAACATCAAGTGAAGTGTTGACTTAGCTTCAGAACAGCTTGTCCTCATCCCCAAATGAATGTTTTTAAGAATACTGTCCTAATTGGAATGGTAATTTTTAGGGACTTGTCATGACAGTAATAGGAGACTTTACACTACATTTCACTCAATCTATTCAGAGCCAAGGGTTGAACAAATGTCACTTGACATCATTTCTATTTTCATTGTAGACTATGCATGCCATACAAAATAGCCAGTAAATAAAAAATAAGCTTTTTGTACAACAGATATCACAAACATTATTAACCGTAACAGTAAGTAATTAGAATTAAAATTATTCATCGGTAAATATTTGGAGAAAATTGAAAAATAATCACAAAATCCACATATAAAATGTATATGATGCCATTATGTTTGTTTTTTTTTTTTTTCCTTTTTAGGCATTTTTTTTAAAACATGGGCACATAACATTCTCCAAACACTGCTCTCTCTCTTTCTTTCTTTTGCAGACAAGTGCTAGTCATTCAGATCAGTAGTAGAAAGTTGATGAAAAATATAGATTTCCGTAATTGACCTGGCTTTATGAATGCTGAGGCGCTTATGCTTAACTGCTAGAACATACATAGGAAAAGAATGTGTATTGTTCAAAACTGCTATTTAATACAATACCTTGAGCCATCAGTAATAGCAAGAACCTCAGGAAGAGGACTTCGAGTTCTCCTCTGTGTATCATAGCCAAGCATAGAGCGCATTGGTCTGGTATTGAAAGTCTGTGCCTTTTGTTGCCATTCTTGATTGAACTGTTCAGCTTCCTCTGCAAATAAAAAATGCATCAGCAAAAGATAGAATTTGGTTTTACATAAAAAGTATAATGTTTATGGTTTATGTCTGCACATGTACAGAATGACTATATCTTAATATGACTATGAATGTAGAAAATATATTATCCTAATAAACCTTTGAGGTCAGATAATACTTGAATTAAGGAAAGAGAATTTATGCTTTACATCTTAAATTCACAAAAGTACAAAATAACAGTGATTAAATGTGTAAAAATTTTTGCTTTTTATACTGATCAATAGCCTCCTGCAAAATAAATATTTTTTTACTTTGCTGCAGGTTACCAACTTCAGGAGAGGCTCAAGAAGAGCACTATTTTTCAAATAAGAGTATAAATTGTTCTTCTGTGATTTTTTGAGAGGAAATGGATTTTGGGAGAGATGACGGCCACTCTGATTATTAGTGTACAGTGTGCATGTTATGTATAAAAACAATTTCAAAATAATTTATTATTTTTTGTGACTAGCATTTATAATAGGATAATAGTAATAAGAGCAAAAATACTCAAGGTGGTATTGAAAGTTGAAACACACAACACACAAGTATATAATTATGGGCTCAAACCAGTGGTCGGAAGTAGCGCGCTACAAGTAGCGAAACTACTGTAGTAGCTACATTTTTTAGTAGTTTGTAGTGTAGCGCACTACTTTTTTAAAAAAGTAGAGTAGTGAGTAGCACGATACAAAAAAATAGTTTGTAGCGATTTTTGGAAACTACTTTTAAATTAAATAAATAAATAATGAAAAAAATTAAAAAAAAGCGAAGGAAAAAAACAAGGTTTGACTCTGACTGGTGTAAAATTTGCACGAGTACAGCAGCGGACACAAGGAGTAATCAGAACCATATAAATATGAGCTGATCTTAGATACATCATGTTGACAAAATACATTTTATCTGTTTGATGGCATTGGTTTATTTGGCATCATAATTTTTATATTCCCTCAAATAATTTTCATGTTCCCAAATATTCCCTGACAAGAAATTAAAAAAAAAAATTGAAGGTTGAATTCATTCAACTTGAATCCTTTCTTGTAGCGAATATTCGTAAAAATTGTAAAAAAAAAATGTAAAAGGAACAAATTTTAACAAAAAAAAATAAATAAATAAATAAAAATGAATAAATAAGGAACAAAAACGAAAAGTAACAAATAAATTCAAAGACAATTCTTAATTCTATCTCATATTCAAATGAGTTAATTTATTAATGTAAACCACTTTTAAAATTTTTTCGCTCAATCCTCAAAAGGTGTATGCTTTTTATTTATTTAGTTTTTAAAAAGTAGCGAAGTAGCGACTACAATTCAAAAGTAGTTTGTATTCGCTACATTTTGAAAAAAGTAGTTGTAGCTGTAGCTAACTACATTTATAACAAAGTAGTTGTAGTTCGCTACAAAATAAATGTAGTTTTTCCAACCACTGGCTCAAACCCATTGTCACAGAATTTTTATCAACCTATTTTTCATACTTTGCTCATTATTCTGTATCAATTTTCGTCAAAGCAAGAGAAAAATATTATATTTAGCATCTTAATATTCTAGTTACGTAATATATCATAGGAAAACAGTGTCCCTTTCTGCATAAAAGGTAAAATATTCATGGGGAATTCCTGCTTCAAAGGGTTAAAAGCCAACATTTTTTCAAAACATTAGCAATAAGTGTTAATTAAAGAAAGATTAAAATTAAATTCACAAAATGATAGATAAAAACTAAATTAAAAATATCATAAAATATTAGGATGATCAATAAGTTTATCTAAAATAGCAGATATTAAAATACCTTCCAAAACATTAAAATAATTAAGGTGCAAAAGGATCGAAATCTGAACGGGGTATCTGCTCAACCTGGACTTTTCAATTCCATGACTTTCCCTGACTTTTGCAAACTATTTTCCATGACAAAAAAAAAAAAAAAAAAAAAAAAAAAAAAAAACGAACTCTGCTTTGTTTTTGGAAGATTATGCACTTAATATTCTATCTTGCAAAGCAAATGACCAAACATGGCGACTGCGTTTCACAGCAACGGAAGTCCGTTCGCTTTTGAGGTCAAAAAACGATCTTTTCCTACCGATGCCCGGGAAAAAACCATCGAGTCTATCTTTTTGTCGTTCAAGGTCATATTTTATCAGATGACGGAGTCCGCGCACTTGCGCAGTTACACAAAATTCGCCGCTCGCGGTTTTAACGTTGAGAATTCATCTGATTGGTCAACACAATGCAACTTGTTGGAAATTGTAATTGACAAATCAGATCGCACCCAATAACGAAGTAGAATGACAGCGGAAGTGTTTTCGTTCTTCCGAGATCGCGGGAAAAATTTCAGTCGGTCCGGAGCGCTAAAATCCATGATAAACAGTCAGTTTCCATGACTTTTGAACATTTTTCGCTGAAATCCATGACTTTCCATTACAAATTTCGATCATATTTGAAATCCATGACTTTCCCTGACTTTCCATATGCGCGGACACCCTGTCTGAAGCTCGATAATCAAATTTGCTCAAGATAGGTATTTGATGTTGGCCTTGGCATGGGTCCAAAAAGTAAAATATTTCATCATTTTACTTTTTAATATATGGTATATTTCATTAATTGTTCAAATAAAAACAAGTTAATTTTTGGCAATTTTTGTTAAAATCTTTTCCAACTGTGACAAACATTAAAATATGTAAAATTACTATAAACAATATAATAAGCTAATTTTCGGTAACATGCATTAAATTAACTTCAGACTGTCTAAAAAATAGCAGTATATACTAGATGCCAAAGGATTGAAATTTCAAATGTGGGAAGTAATTTCCCACAGTGTACATCTTCTACGTTGACATGTTCACAAAAAAAAGTCATTAATCATCAAAATAAAAAAGTAAAATAAGCTAATCTTTGGCACATATAACTTAAATAACTTACTAACAATTCAAAGTGTTTCAATATTTATAATTGCATTGCAAAGGGATTGAAGTATCAAACACACAATAAAAAAGACAGAGGTAGTTCTTTTCTTACAATACAAAGGTAGCTTTTTTCTTACTTTAAGTACACAGAGCTATACAAGAATGTTAACCCACTGATAGGTTAAAGCAGGGGTCTCCAACCTTTTTTACTCGGGAGCCAAATTGAAAATTTTTGGAAGCGAGGCGGGCCAACGGTCCAAAAATAGTTCAGTTCAGATGGTTTTTTGTAACATTAACGGAAACTCGTAAAATTTAGAGAGCAGTTCAGAAAACTGAAATAAAAGTCATTTTTTCCCACAAAATGTATTTTGCTCTCCAAATGGAGTAAAATAAAAAAAAAAAAAAGCCAAACGAGACTAAAAACTAAATCCTGCTCAATGTACTACAATTTTATTAAATGAATTTTATGTATTAATGATGATAAGAAACTTAACAATAAATGAGGACAGAGCAAGTGCAACGCTTAGGACAATTTTTAATGAGAAGATTGCATTTGCCTCTTAAAATTTCAGTCCATTTAGGGTCAAACTTTGTAGTTCCGATCATTAAAGTTTATTTTAAATGTTCATTTGAGAAAGAGGATCTGTATTTAGATTTAACATACTTCATTTTTGAAAATGTCTGCTCACACTTGTAGGTAGACCCAAAAAGAGAAAACATTACTCGAGCGTGATTTTTTATGTTCTTAAAGTCTTTTTCCGGGAGAGAACTGTAAAATGAAAGTAGATTACGATGAATTGGCAATGTTTAAGAGCACTGGATGTAATAAAGTTAACTGTTTTCACAACTACATCCATTACTTCAGCTACATCCATGTGTTTCCCGCACAACGCTTATTGACGGATAATACCAGGGTTGGGGGTAATACTGTGAAAAACCATGAGTTTAATTCCTCCAGCTGTTTTCACAGAATTACATACGTTTCCAACTACTCCAATTTTTGTGCCAGACATATTTTTTCCTCCATCTGTAGCTACACCTCTTAGACATGTGAAATCAAGCCCGAGATCAGAAATGGTCTCACTTACTTTACTGAAAATTTTGTCTCCGGTTACATTGCTCTCCATAGAGTGAACATCAGCCAATTCTTATGATTTTAAATTCTCTGTTCACACCACAAACAAATATCAAACAAATTCGACAGACAGTCGGAATATAGAAATGATGACGTCAGTGTTGGTCAAAGACAGAAGGAGTGCGCACAGGTTTGCACTGGGGACATGAAATGCCCAATGCACACTAACGGGAGAATGTGAAGCAGAGAAAAGAGATTTGTTCTCGGAAAGGGCAACAAAGAGAGATGGGTATTACAGTCAAAAGAAATTAAAAAAAAATTAAAAAGCTTTGCATTAACATTTGAATAAATTTTTATTTATTATTTGACGTATTCACTATAAGATCGTCACTGTTCTGATTAATTTAATAAAAAAATATTTTTTTTTAAGGGGGGAAAGTGAAAAACAGATTTTTTCCACGGGCCGTAAGTTGGAGAGCCCTGGGTTAAAGCACCTGCAGCACTTTTGCACTTATGAATCCTAAAGCAGAACAATGGGTGAAAAATTATAAGCAAAAATAAAAAAACATCTTAGAATTGGACTTGACAAATTTTAACAATGCAAACAACTAAATAACAAAATCAGGCTGCATATCCCTTTGCAATGGCCA
This sequence comes from Uloborus plumipes, assembly GCA_038373865.1. Taxonomy (NCBI): domain Eukaryota; kingdom Metazoa; phylum Arthropoda; class Arachnida; order Araneae; family Uloboridae; genus Uloborus; species Uloborus plumipes. The sequence goes on from JAXGGA010004540.1 coordinate 7,830, forward strand.
GCCTGGGTAACTCACCAAATGTCTTTGAAGTATTAATTGGAGTATCCGAGGTTTATTTTACATTTGGAAACATCGTATAACAATTTTTCAATTTTTATAAGATATAACAGTTTCAAATCTGATACTTCAAAATTAAGTGAAAATGTTTTGATAAATAAAAATCTAAGTGGGACAGCTAATTTTTCAGAAATTGCATGCCTCGTAGAAAGGCTGGTATAGTAAAAATATACTTAAAAATTTATTTAAAAAATCTTATTATTCACAAGTGGGAAAAAAAGGTTAAATTTTCAGCAAAAAAACTGCTGAAATACCTTTAAAGGCATACATGAAAGTAGGCATCAAGAGAGTTAAATTTGAGAAGTGAGTATTCTTTTAAACTATTATTTGGCAATAGCTATTTTATACATAAATTTGGAAATATTTAACATCCAAGATCTTAATGTAGGAACTCAGTCAGTTTTTGAATTTTGAAATGGTTCTCAAGTGGTAACTCATTTAATAAAAATTACCAAGTAAATCTTAGTTAATTAATGAATTAAGAATTTTAGTTTCATTTCACAATGGGAATTTTAAAAAATCCATGGACACATACCATCATCCAAATTAATATATTCATGGTTTTCTTCTTCTTCGCCAGTGTATCGATATTTTTTCTTCTCTATCACATGACCTCTTTCATTCAAATGATGACCGATTGCCATTTGTTGAAGACCAGTTCTCGAGTCCTGAATAGACTGTCGAGTTTCTTTAACCTAAAAGGTATGAATGCATGAACTATGTTAGAATCAATGCACAACTATAAACATAAAAGTTACATATTTAAGGCAAAAAAATCACTGCTTAAGCATGTTTCTTTAGTTTTCCAACAATTAAGCAACTTTTAACACAATTCTCTCTTTTTCACTAGACTACAAAGTTAAAGATACAATATTTCTTAAGACACAGAAAATATTCTCAAGGTAACGAAATGGCTCTTTTACCAGGTGCCATAAACTTTATGGAAGGAAAATTTTCATTCCCTAATGACACTGAATATTACCAAATGAGCATTAGCATGCACATTAAGTGATCTTTAAAAGGCATAAATTTCTGTTTCAACAATCATAATATCAGTCAAATTTTCTCTAAAAAGTTGAATGCACAACAAAAGACCTCTGATAGTATCCTTCACGGGCAAAATTCGAGGACTCAAAATTATAAAGCGGGAGAATTTACACTGGATGCAGAAGGTCTCAAGTTGAACTCAAAGTGGGAGTCTCCTGCCTAAAGTGAGAGAGTTGGCATGTCTGGACTTCAATACTCAGGGATGAAAACAGCTCAAAAACAAAAAGGAGGAAAAATTGCGCGACTTAGCACTCATATAGATTTTGAAAAAATATTATAATGAATCCGAAGAAGTAGTTCATAAATTGATGAAAATGTAATATATAAGTTTTGCTTCTTTCTTATGCTTATTTTCAAAACTTGAAATTTTTTTTAAAAATCCAATGCGTTACTGAATGCAAAGTTATGTTATAGAAAAAAGTCAAACGTAAAACAAATGTAAGCATATATTCTGCTGTGAATTGGATTCCTTTCCTCCATTTCATTCATGCAAATATAACCTATAACACCACACCTTACATTAGCCGCTCTATTTCAGATACACTAAGCAGTAAGCGTTACATATTAGGAATAACCTTAAGGTTTCTAGCCTTTCCTCAAAAATAGTTTAAGCACTACTTACGCCACCAGGAGCAGTTCGAGTAGAAGATGATGCTTGATATACTTGAGGCCTTCCACTTTCATCAGTAGTGTAAGTCATCACAGAAGATGATGAAAAACTATGACAGTGAGGATTATTGCCCATCTGACTCTAAAAAATAAAGAGATAATAAATATTCCTCTTGCTTATGCATCAGATAAGCTTAGTTTTTAGTGTATAGATTCTGAACTAAATTTTTTTTATAAGCACAGAAAAAAATACTATATAAATTAAAGAGTTGCCACAGGAAAAGTCACTAAAAAGTAGCAAAAGTGTATGAAAAAGTAGTCCCCAAAATTTAAAAATTTGCAAAAAAAGTAGTCCCCAAAATTTTAAAAGTTTCAAGAAAACAGTATTCATGATTAGATAAATGAAGTAAGAAATAAATAGTACAGCTGTAAATTTAACATTTGTAAAAAGTTTTGTTCCCATCTGTTTTGCTGAGGAATTTAAACTGAATACTTTAGCAAAACTTTGATGCATACTAAAAAAAAAAAAAAAAACTCCCAAAAATTGTGTAAAAGAATTCTTTTTTTCGCAAGGTAGAAGATCACACAAACTTGAAAATTGCACATAAATGAGCTCTTTAAAATAAAGAAAAAGTTTAAACAATGCACCTCTTACATCCCTGTTCAATTTATATCACTTTGTATAATTTTCCTCTATTTAATCATAAATTCTAAAAATATTAATCAACTAGCTGACCTGGCCACGCGTTGCTATGGCTAAGGTATGGGTAAAACTATAATGTTTCAATAGAAACGAAAAACGTTATTACCGTTATAGAGATCAACTTTATATAAATATGAATTTGCCGTCAAAATATGAAAACAATCAAACAAAAATTTCCTAAGTTTGCTAGAAACAAAAAATCAACAAAAAACGTAGCATTTTAGTACTTAGAAATATTATATTCAAGCTTGTAACAATTGAGTTAATTAAAAATTTGCTAATTGCTATTGTAACATTTTATTTTTTAATGTAACATTTTATTTTTTTTATAATGTAGGTAGGGTAGATAATTAACCAATATTATTTGTTATTTTTTGAATTATAAGCATTTTTAATTTCAGTTTAACTCAACACTAATCGGTGCACAATATTCTTTGTTAATCTGTCTCTTGTAAACAAAAATAGATTGGACGGTTTTCCCACACGGGAGCAAGCGACCTATAGTTGCGACCTATAGTAAAAAAAAAACTAAGGATATAATATGCTTCAGTTAGCTTATGTTAAAATAGCTGTCAAATTCTAAAATAAGTGAAATTACAAGAAGTGCACAATTATTGAAATCTCTAACAGTGTAGAATTTTGAGCGAAGCTCGTTCTTGATGTCTGTAAGTTCCTAAAAATAAATTTTTACTTAATCAGCTGTTATTATTAAAATTCAGTTAAAAGAAAGTCTTAAATAAGTCAGTTCCTTCAATCTACTAAACTTTGGGCCAATTTTTCCCCAATATATATCAAATAAATAGATCCATCCCCCTTCCTCAGTAGCTATGGCTATTAAGCAGGGTTGGGTTTTTGACATGACACGTCGAAAACCTGTCTAAAACCCGTCAAAAACGTCGAAAACCTGTTGAAAACGTCAAAAACCTGTCTAAAACTCAAATACAGTGGTTATTGAGATTTTTTATAAACGTATAAGGTTTCTCATCCTGAAAAATATTAAAAAAAAATTATGCATCTTGTCAATCAAGTTTAAGGAACATTAAACTAATAAATTTAATGAAAATTATTTCTCATTCTTTTAAACTAACTTGTGTTGCCGTGAAAAAAGTTAAATATTAAAACTTAAATCCAGCTTTTAAAGTAGTTTTGTTTAAACGTTTACATAACTATCAATTAGTTATCTTATCAATCAAGTTTAATAAAAATTAAATTAATAAATTTAATGAAAATTAATTCACATTCTTTTAAATTAACTTGTTATGGAATGAAAAAAAGTTAAATACTAAAACTTAAATCCAAATTTTAGCATAGTTTTGTTTAAATGTTTTAATAATTATCAATTAGTTATCTTATCAATCAAGTTTAATAAAAATTAAATTAATAAATTTAATGAAAATTAACTCTCATTCTTTTAAATTAACTTATGCCGTGAAAAAAGTTAAACATTAAAACTTACATCCAGTTTTTAATGAAGTTTTGTTTAAATGTTTAAAAACTATCAATTAGTTATCTCATCAGTCAAGTTTAATAAAAATTAAATTAATAAATTTAATGAAAATTAATTCTCATTCTTTTGCCATGAAAAAAGTTAAGTATTAAAAGTTAAATCCAGTTTTTAAAGTAGTTTTGTTTAAATGTTTTAATAACTATTAATTAGCTATTTTATCAATCTAAAAATCTTTACATCATTACTTTAACCCTTTCGCTACCAACGGGACATATATGTCCCGCAGTTTCAAATGACACTATGGGCTAAATATGCTGTGTATTATTGTGAATGCATGTCCCGCTGGTATTCCTTGATATCACCAGGGTCTGTCCAGGATTTTTCATAGGGTCCGTTTTTTTATGGAAAACTAAATAATTTTGTGAAAACAAATAATTTTGTGAAAATCAAAATTTCAAAAAAAAACCCTAAATAAAATGCAAAAACAAAAATTCTTTTTAAATTTAATGAAAAACAAAAAGACATTTCATTTATTTTCCTCTTAAAAAAGCGTATTAAACATCAAAAATGTGAAAAATCCGATTCCTATAGCGGATATAAAGAGATTGCAGTATTCAAAGTGATGGCATCAGAAACATAAGAATGGAATATAAACGAATTTATTTTGGTAATTTTTTTTTTCAATTGCATTTTAAAGGTCTATGATAAACATATTATTGATTTCTGTTAACACAATTAATGGAAAAATAAAATGAAACGATCCATGCAGTATTTAGACTCACAAAAGATCAATTAATTTTGTTTTAAAAAATTTAAAATAGTGATCTGAACAAAAAATGAAGCGAATTTTCATTTATTTGTCTCCTAATAAAGATTAATTAGCTTGAAGTAAAATTTGATTTTCATGTCGAATGCAGAGATCACATTTTTCAAAATGAAAGTATCAGAAGAAAAAAACGGTAAATTAATAATTTATTAAAGTCAAATAATTTTAAGACTTAGGGCCATGCTCCACATCAGCGTAAAACGCGACCGAAACTGAAGGCAGAAACCGAAAATCCGGGTACTTTCCATGGGAACACCATTGAATCCATTTTACGCTTCTGCCTAATTTTTCTGCTTTACGTCGATGTGGAGCATGGCCCTTACATTTCATCAGGTTTATATGATGAATATCATTAATAATCATCGACATATTCGCCGAAAATTCGGAGGAAAAAATTCGGTAGGGAGACGTAACAAAACAGACAATATCGGACTTACAATATTAACAGACGAAAATATACATTAATTCCTGAACATAACCAAAACACCAAAAAGCATCAAAAAAGAATCCAGACAATTTTCTGCCAAAATAAGGTCAAAATTTTGCACCAAAGAGGTCAGATGGCGATAATTTTAAATAGCTGATCACTCTACCAGAAGCAATCCCATTTTTTTCTCTACCCTAGCTATTTGTTTGCAGTTCTAAATGCATTTCGCAGATAATTGCTGTAATTATTATTTCCTTTTTGTTTAAGTCAAGAGCAGGGAGAAAAATCTTTACTCTGCATTTCCAGAGAAATCTATAACAGCAACATCGCAGCAAGCCATTTTGATTTGCATATGATAAAACAAACAAGCAGAGCTAGTAAAGCAAAACAACGACCTTTTTTAAGTTGTTAATTTCTTTAAAAGAAACCAACAAAAAGTGCCACACATTAAAGATTTATCGCTTGCCCAAAGTATCGCAGGTAGGAAGTGCGGACTTTTTTTTTTTTTTTCGCTAAATTGTCGGATAAGCGATTGGTTTCTTAAACTTCAGGAAAAGGCCCAAAAATTATGGGCTTTTTACACATAAATATGCTATGCGTTATTTTGATTTCAGATTTGCTTCTTGAATGAATAATGTGTGAAATGTCCGTTTTGTTCAAACAGCATTTTGTGAAAGGTCCGTTTTGCTTGATAGTATTTTTGTGAATGGTCCGTTTTGCTCGATCGTATTTTTGTGAAGGTTCCGTTTTGCTTGATCGTATTTTTGTGAAGGTTCCGTTTTGCTTGATCGTATTTTTGTGAAGGATCCGTTAACGGACCCGAATTTCCTCTGGCCAGACCCCTGATCACTGACAATTCAGTGTAATTTTCTTCCTTTTTCAGAATTTTAACAATTATTTGCAATATAACTGATATGTATTTAAGTACTTATTTTTTTCTCAGAACAAAATGGCAGTGAAAAGGTTAAAGTTATTTTTTTTTATTTTGAGTAAAAGCAAAACTAAATTAATTAGTACTCAGTGTACAAATCTGCTAAATATTTTTGATCAAACTATTTTATTTATTTAGTTAAAATTTATTATTTCAAATTAAAAATAAAAAAATCACATGTAAAAATTTATTAAGTATACCCAAGACACACAGCACTTAATTAATGTACTCACTTCATTTTTAAAATAAAAAAATCTGTTACAGTAATTCCTCAAAGCAATAAAGCCATATGTTTGATTTTTTAAAATGCTAGTTACCATTATTAACTCCCGAGCCCTTCAATTATGATTAGGATTGCTTATACACTTTATTTTAATAACCTAAAACTCCAAAAAGTTTACTTCAGTGTCTGAAATCAGCAATTGTCAAATTCATTTGAAAATGTATTTTGATTATCAATATCAAATTTAAACATGTTTTGGACAGAAATTTAGGTTTTTGACACTTATGTCAAAAACCATGTCAAAAAGGGGTTTTTGACATGACGGTAAAAAATACGGTTAAAACCGGATAAAACCTCCGACTGTCAAAAACTTGCCAACCCTGCTATTAAGCAAATCACTTTTTACACAAAAGCTAAAGTAGCGAAGAGGTTTTTCCAAAATCTAAGCCCTTCTCTGATTGTTATTTAAAAAAATAATAGTGGATCGGTTCATAATAAAAGGCAAAGGAATGTTCTTTTTTTTTAGGTGACAAAAAAAAATAATAAGAATAAAAAAATTGGTTTCAAATTAATAAATAAAATCAAATAGGGCGAAAAAAATCAAGATTTTCGAATGAAAACTTGCTTTGGAAAAAAAGAAGTCTCCAAAAAAGTAGCTCCAGTGAAAATCGGTTGCTTTTTAGCCTGTTTGTGCTCAAAAAGTCTTCGAAGTCGCCTAGAGCCAAAAAAAAAAAGAAGCAAAAAGTAGACTTTAAGTAGCCCGTGGCAACCCTGAAATTAGGGATGCATGGAATACCATTTTTGTCAAATACTAATTATTCAGTTGATTTTTTTTTTCTTTACAGGGTTCATAAATTTTAAAAATATTTATAAAAGTTTTGAAGGAGAAAAATGACATTTCAAAGGAGTTTTTACCAAAATTTGAATTTAAGTTACTTTGAATTGCATTATTTTTACAATAATAAAACATATTTCTGAGAATGGCGTGGTAATTTTTTTTACATTAACCATCAATATTAAAGAGAACTTACAAAGTTGGCAAACATGTCATCCATATTTGGAAACAAGCTTCCACCAAACCCAAAAGGGGTCAACATATTGTCCTGAGAATTAGAACGGATAGTAGGCTGAATAGCTCTTTGTCCACCAAACATTCCACCAAATGGAGACATCATATTATCCATTAATGATTCCATTCTTCTCATATGATCCATAGGTCCACTGAAATTAATACAATATGCATATAATTAGGAGACATTTATACAGGGTGTCCACTCCAATCGTGGACCAATAGCTAATTTCTAAACCGTTAGAGATAAGCATATAGTTTATTTAGGAAAAAATCTTCAAATTACGAAAGGAATTTTGGGTCTATTCAATGTTTTTCAAAAAATCAAATTTTGAAAGAGTTACGAAATTTAAATTTTTATACAGCCCCCAGTCCTATCAATCATATTTAGTAAAACATTCTTGACACTGTAAGATTTAAAACTAAAAAAAAATCACTTTTCTACCACAAAAATTGACCGAGTTATGACGTTTTGAAAAAATCAAGATTTTGCATTGTTTCATGACGTCATCGAGAGATCGCTTAAGGGACCGTATGCGAAATCCTTCAAAATCTTGATTTTTCAAAACGTCATAACTCGGTCAATTTTTGTGGTGGAAGAGTGATTTTTTTTTAGTTTTAAACGTTACAGTGTCAAGAATATTTTACTAAATATGATTGATAGGACTGGGGGGCTGTATAAAAATTTAAATTTCGTAACTCTTTCCAAATTTGATTTTTTGAAAAACATTGAATAGACCCAAAATTCCTTTCGTAATTTGGAAATTTTTTCCTAAATAAACTATTTGCTTATCTCTAACGGTTTAGAAATTAGCTATTGGTCCACGATTGGAGTGGACACCCTGTATATTAAACATTCAAGAACTCATTTATATTTTTTAGACACATCTGTAACTAAAAGTCAGAGTTTAGCATTAAGTCTAAAAATGGCACTTTTCAGGTTATATTGTATCACAATTTAACCTGGTATTTATTGTATCACAATTTCCAAAAAAAGAAAAGAAAAAGTTTTCCAATTACCAGTTATGCAAAACATGATGCACGAATTGAGTTAATGAAATTTGTATCAACACAAGTTTAAATGGTAAATATTTAGCTTTAAACTACCAATTAACTTCTTGTTTTGTATTTATGAAAAATTAGTTTAATTAAAGCAATTAAGAATTTGAAAATTTATTTACTTTTCTTTCTTTATCCACGATATAAAGTAAAAGTTTCACTGATATGTGAGAGAGGATCAGTTTTCCCTCGCCACACATTATAGATATGCTTTCTTAATTTTCTATATCAATCTTTCCCTCATATTTTCAAAGTGATGAAGAGAAAAATTATTCACCTACTACCTAATTCTTGTGCATAAAACTTAATAAAAAAAAAATTTAATATTATTTTCGTATTTTCGAAAAAAAAAATAGCTTTCATATTTTGTTTATTTTTCCTTTCAATTCAGAAATAAATAACAAAATTAGGCTGGCATTTTCAATTTCAAAAACACACAAAATAGGGATCTGGTCAAAATTACTGGACAGACACTCAACACCAATTGCTGAAGTTGTTGCAGCCACGTCTCCTTCTAGCACTAAACCAAAATATTTTCCAGACGTAAAATTATTCTTATGAGCTTCAAAATAATAATGTCAAAAGTTGTTTTACAGGCAAAAGGATCAATATTCTTCAAATATTGTTGATTTTCAATGGTTATTTTTTTTTTAATTTCGAGGTTAAGTGATTTTTTTTCCATAAATTTATACATCTTCGAAATTCGTTCTCAATTTCTATTAAAAAGGAGTATTCTCATGATACAAATCATTTTTTACACTCGCATAATAATGAAAAAAAATTAACTACTACTATTTAAAAAGCTGTCAAAATATAGGTAAACATACATTTACAGGAGCGTTAATGATGCACAAAAGCCTCGCACTTAAAAACAGTTGCAGATCGTTTCTTCAGAAAAATAACAACAGAACTCATAGATGTCCTTCCGCAATATGAACAATATTACGTTAAGAAAACTACGTCACATTTTACAATACATTGAAATCGTTTTTGTTAAATTAAAAGGAAATACCTGAAAAATGAATCATCAAAATCTCTCATCATAGAGAACATATTTTAGGCTTGTCCTTTAGCAATTCCCAATCAAAGAAGATGATTTGGACGCAATAGAATATTTCAAAAGAATTTATCTTTCTAAAGGCGTATACACGCAGCACAATTGAGATCAAATTTGTGTAGGATTTCTACTTCTAGAATATGCTAAACGTAATGGTGAACAAAAACTTGCCAGATTCATCCAGATCCAGAATACTAGAAATTTCTGTAATGACGAATGCCAGTTTTTAGTTGCTTTTACAAAAAACATCGATTTCTCTCTTGCGTTTGAAAAAATTGCTTAGAATTGCAGTCTTTCGAGACAAATATTATCGAAAAATACATCAGGTACTATTTTCAGTTCTTTTTTGTTATTTTTGGAAGAAATCTACATATTAAAGTATTTTTTTAAATGATCAATGACCAGACCATTGGATAAAAGTGCTCTTCTCCTCCTTAAAAAAGTTTTAAAACTGTAACTGTGTAAACATATTGCTTCCGGTTTTGCAATAATTTGAAACTTTCAAAAGCAACAAAAATATAAAGTTATATTTTGGAAAAGATAAAATTGATGAAATCCCGTCTAAACCAGAAACTTCGTAACATCAACTCACGTTGAAAATTTTTTAGGACTTTTTCTCAAAAGTCATATAGCTCAAAAATTATTTTTATAAACTTGTAACTTTTGGGACTTGTCATAGAAATGGAAGATTCATCTACAGTGACTGGTAATGTTTGCACATAATTCTGTTTACTGGAATATTTTCTCTTTTTTTTCAGTAATAGGAAAGTTTTCGATTTTTTAATTTCATTTTTACATAATAGATCAAAATACATGATCATCATCGGTGAAAACATATTGCGATGATGCGACAAGTAGTTTTTTTTTTAAATGATTTTTAAGTTTTCTTCCGTTAAGTTTTATTGTTAAGATATTTTTAAGTGATGGTGGCGTCAGAAGGCTGGTGAACTTTTTGCCAGAATGCCAACCTGACCAACCCTACAGCAAGAAAAAAGATGCTCATTGTCTGAAGAGAAATCAGTTTTCTGTAGTGTCATAGATTGTTCTCGTTAGCTGCCGGAAAGAAGTAGAAGTCGCCAAGTAATACTAGTGTATTAAATAAATTCGTTACCATGAACGTGTTTTTTTTTTTTTTTTCCTTTTAAAATAGGGTTTGTTTTCAAGATTAAGGTAGCTATTTTTTATTGCTGCTTTTGCATTGCATTAATATCAGTATTTTTCCTTTTTTAAGTTCTTGCAGCCTTATTCCAGTCCTGCGTTTAACGATGACTAGATTCTACAATCAACTATCCAGATAACTAGCGAATTTGTTTTTGTTTTTTTAAGCACTTTTCCCGTCGTCACTTAATTTCTAAATGGCTTTAATTAACCGTCATTCAGTAAAAGATTGCATTAGAAGGTAATAATATTTATTTCTTCAGTGTTCAGCTGGAATAAAATAGGAAAATGTTTTATTAACGAGTGTACTTTGAAATTCAAGAAAATATTTCAGAAATTTTGCCCCGCGTGACCCTTCAACTTCAGCTTTAAATTTTGTTTTTGTAACAATTTTCTAACCTTTTGCGAACAACAAGGAATTCATAAGAAACCCTTTATATTTACTCATTTATTTCAAAAATGAAACTTTTGAAAAAGTGACAAAGTTGCGTATTTTAAAAGATGGCAGGAAAATCAACAAAATTTCCCGGTTTTCTTGTTTTCCAGTTTTTTGGTTCCCAGATAAAAGGTTCTGTACTGTAAATCTTTCATAATGGTAAAATTCATTATAATTTAATTTTCATTTTCAAATTTGAGCTGTTTTAGAAGCCCGAAAATGAGCCAAATAATGTCTAAACAAGGGGCAAAGAAGTAAAAATAAAAAACTTTAAAAAGCAAATTTGCAATACATTTCGATATGTGTTTTTTGAATTGCGAAAACCCTCCCATTCTAACATATAGAAATAAATTGGTAAACTTAAAAACATCTGACAAAACTTTTGTGCATAATTTTTTGATAATAAATATAAACTTTACTTTGTACCCTGGAACTTGCTTTAAAGAGTACAAAGACTCTGCCATATTTGTTTGCTATTACAGAGTAATCGGCAAAACAAGTTGCAGAAAAGAATCATAAAAACTCCCTCAAAGTTGTTTATTTATTATTATTTTTTTTTTAATTTTATTTTATTTCATTTTGCTGCAATACCAAAAAAAGTTGTTTAGTTTGCTTTGAACTGTCTTGTTGTTTCTTTCTTGTATCATTTTTGGATGAGTACTCATAGCTTGAAAAATATCGTCAGTTGCACCACTGGCTTCAAAAAGAGTGAAGTTTTTTTGTGTGTCAAAAGCAATTTGTGAGTTTTTCAGCTTCAAATTCTCCCCATTTGTCTGTATTGTCATCGCTTTGATTATTTTTCGCGTCTGTGTTAGCATGAATTTCAGCGACAAACAATCAGGCCTACAAACATATAATTTTTGAATGATTCTCTATGTAATTACTCCAAAAAAAAAAAAAAAAGAACATCATCACTTGTTCTCAGGATTTATTTTTCTTAATTACAATAATTACAAAAAACATTAATTCAAAACTTACTTCTTATTCTCATCACTAACTTTTACTTGACTGCAGAATGTTAAAGGAATTTTTCCAAGAAAGGATGATTGTGCCCCAGGCATTTTTAAGAAAATGCTGCACCCTGCCTCTTCAATATTAACGCTCAATGCACCTTGCCCCTTTTTTGCATTTCTCAATGAACCCTCCATGACTCTTTTGAAGATTTAGCAACATTTCATAAAAGCAAGCATTGTTTTCGCCTTGTAACAAAACTTCCTCATTTCCCTTGTAATTTGTTTTGAATATAAATGAATGTAAGTTTTTTACATAATCTGTTTTGCTAAGGCTTCTTATTAGTATTTTTATTTTAAATACTGTACTAGTTAATACTAGTAATTGTTAAAAATATTTTATTATTGAAAAATACTTGAGGTTTGTGTGTGCACAGTATACAACAGGTGGGGGGAGAGGGGCATACTTTCTACCACAAAATTCAAAAGTGCCCTTTTATCTAGAAACCTCCTGCCCTTTATTTGGTCTGGGGGAAAGACCAGTTGAGCTAGGTTTGAAGTTAAGAGAACACTTATAAATTACAATTCTACCGCTCACTTTAATTAGTGTTAGTTCGTTAAAAACAACTTTCACTTTCTTGGACTGAACATTGTGTTAACCAAATTTACTGTGCTCGTTATTAAATCTGAGTTCCTGTTAAATCAAAGCTTGTTATAAGCAAATTGAACGGTAATTTTTTTTATTTATTAAATAAAAATTCTTTGAATGAATAAAAATTTTGCCAACGTTCTTGTTTAACTATTACATTTAAATGGTATGAAAAATGCTGCATAAATTATGTTCTTAAGTTAAGTTTAAGTTTTAAGTCAAGTAATGTAAGAACATTTTATATAATTTTCTGTTTTTCCTCTTTTTTAGTTCCCTCAGTTATTAATATAGGTTTGAAAACCATGCAATTAAATGATCAAAAGGCTGGAATGCAAGGATTAAATAAAGAAGCCATTAATAAAATTATTTATGAAGCATCCAAAGGAACTCCATATTTTGCTTTTCAAGAAAAAAGGCAGAAATCTATCGATTCTAAAGTAAAAGAATTGCTTGCAAATCTCAAGAAGATCAATGAATTTCAAAGAAAAGATTCTTTAGAAAAGGTAGACTCATTTATTTAGTAAAATAAGTATTCCATTGTTTGTGTCCCCCAAGGGGCGCAATTATTTTTTATACTTTGATTTCTATAAGATCAAAGTAATATATGGGAAACATTTCATGTGTGATTTAATTTTAAATTAATAGCATTTAAGTCTTTTTTTTTTCTTGTGACTTTATTTGAAATATTAGTCCCTAATATATCGGCAAAAGCAGAACAAGTAAGAAGTACACAATACAGTACAGTGAATCAAGTTGAACACATTGTAAAGGTCTAAAAGTTTAAATTCATTATATGGAAAATTCATTATATTTTCTGAAGTCCTAATATATTTTGGAAAAATTTGCTCCTATCTTTGCTGTTTGATTCACTGATCAATTTGGTCCAATTCTGGCAGTAAAAGTAGAGATGTTCTACACTCATTTCACTTGCTTTGTGGACTTACTAATACTGAAGATGTAAAATAATTTTTAAAATGTTCTGCTACACTGTCCTGTCCTGTGTATTACTTAGTACCTTGTATTCTCTACTTGTTATTTTATACCTGAAAATTATTTTAAACAAATCAAATGAGAAAAAAAAAATAATACAGACATTTTGACCATCACTTATTGTTTCCAGAAAAAGGTTCATAAATGTTTTGCATTTCTAAATTATGCTTTTATTCCTGTTACTTTTTAAAACATCATTGTAGCTCCTTATCTATATATATAAGATCAAAGTTTGATGACGTCATGGGTCGCGGGTCAAACGCTCTCCTGGAAAATTTACGCAACGTACGATTATGAAAATTGGTACAAAATTAGTCCTCATACTGATGATGTGCAAGTCGTAGCCGAAATTTTTAAATTCACCCTAGATTTCCTAAAATTTAATTAAAATTAGGTAATTAAAAACTTATTACTCCCTGTTTTCGTACTCCAAAGGAGCAGTTTTTGTAATTGAAGTGAAATCAACTGCAGATTTCTTCCGTGCACGCACATTGTTTTGTTTTCAAAGTAAGTAATTTTATTTTATTTTCAGCTTTATTGTATTCACTTCTTCAGATGATTACTTCTTTTTTTGATTTTCTGAAACTTACATCGGCTTTTGAGTAATAAGTTTTCCTCTCTATTATTTCCTTTTCTAGGATTATTTATGAAAAAAAAATTCTTCAAAATTTGTAAAAGTACATTTTACAGTGTTTGGATAAGAAGCAGTTAACTTTGTATAAGCCATTTTTCTAATAAGTAATTTCATAAAAATTTATAAATTAACTTCAAAAATTTCTATTTTATTTGCATATCATCAGAGGGTAATGTTCTTTTTGTGTCTAATTTTACACATATGATTAACATGCCTCGGAAAAAGGGAATAATTCGATAATTGGGAATCTGGCTCGGTTGTCAAATTTTCGGAGATAATAATTTGGTTTTAGTGACATTTAGTTTACGTTTGCAAAGGAAAGATTTCCCTCGCGCATGAATTGTCGACAAATATTTAACACCATTAGGGAGAGATACCCAGGTCTTCGGCCAGATTTCCAATCGCCGAAATCCTCCCGTCTTTTTGTTTCTAATTTTCCACATAGGATTAATAGTTGAAAATAAAATAATGCGCCAACTAAAAAAAGCCACTTAGTATAATGCGAGAATTCCTTTTAAAACATTCACCAAATCAACTTTAAGCATATTTTATCATGTCTGGGGCTTTCCAAATTGGATCTTATCCAAAACCCCTTGATGGTTCTTGACTTTCTACGGGTGAATAGACTCATGGACCCAAGGCCGTATCCAGAAAAAATTTCGGGAGGGGCCCAGTTTCGCACATTGCACAAACACACATACATTTTTGTGGTATACGCCCAAAATGTCGCGGGCCAAAATGTCGCCGAGCCAAAATGTCGCGGGCTAAAATGACGCGGTCCAAAATGTCGCCGAGCCAAAATATCGCCGGTCCAAAATGTCGCCGAGCCAAAATGTCGCGGGCCAAAATGTCGCCGGTCCAAAATGTCACCTGCCCAAAATGTTGCGGGCCAAAATGTCGCGTGGTCAAAATGTCGCCGGTCATAAATGTCGCCGGTCTAAAATGTCGCAGGTCAAAAATGTCGTCAGACAAAAATGTAGAAGGTCCAATATTGATACAGTTAGTATCAAAAATTAAAATATATGAAAAGGCTTTTTTACACCGAATTAGCAAAAAATTGCTAATTGCTGTTGATGAACGATAGTATGGACTAAAATTTTTGAAAATACTAAAAAAAATTTACCCTTTCGGCTTGTAACTGTTTCGAGCGCTTTCCAAGAAACAAATAGTTTTCAAACAAGCGTACATTATTTATTTACAATAACTTATTTCAGCGTAACTCGCTATCTACCAACTTAAAAAAAACGAATAGATTAGCAGCCCAAGCCAAGTTTAATTGATATCGAAAGGAAAATTTGTGTGTTAAAAAAGAAGTTGAAGAACAGTGAAATGAATAA
The DNA here is from genome assembly GCA_038373865.1 of Uloborus plumipes. Lineage (NCBI taxonomy): Eukaryota > Metazoa > Arthropoda > Arachnida > Araneae > Uloboridae > Uloborus > Uloborus plumipes. The sequence goes on from JAXGGA010004540.1 coordinate 23,439, forward strand.
GACAGATATACAATGTTTGAAACTTGGTTTCTGTTAAAATTTCTTACATGATCGAAAGCAAGTCTATATTATTTAAATAATAGAGGTCTTTTTATTTTCTTCTTCATAAAATGTGTAAAAGAAAGTATTGGATCAGTGAAAAATTGTCAATTTGGAAGAATTTACACTTTCTGACGTGTGAGGAATTCAATTTTATCGTTTATTTTTTTAAGGGAAAATGTGTAAGTGTGTATCTGCGTGACCCATTTTTTGGGGGCGACTCTACCACAAAACTTAGTGCGTGAATTAGAATGAAATTTGGTACATACATGTACCAACCAATATGTGATTCAGTGCTGATTGGTTTTTGCCGCTAGTTCTTCCAAGTTTTTACATGCAAGAATGTAATGGAACGTTTTCAGCATAGCGTGATTAATGTCTGAAGAAGGTTCAGACGAAATAAAATAAAAATTGGCCCATAGGAAGCCTTCAGAAGATACGCCACATCATCGAGGAAGCAGAGCAATTGAACTTTTTATTTTTCATTATTTGTGAGTGATGTATATCAAGAAGTAATGCAAGTATTCAGACAAAATTTTGTTTGTAGAATGGTCTTAAAGGGAGAGATGCTTATTCATTTCTGGCGTTAATCAGCTCAGACATGGTTCTGTACCTTCGTTACAATCAGTATTTAAATGTGGAGTTGAATATAATACAATTTTTTCTCCTGACATTTCACCTCCCCTTCCACCACTCAGTTGTTACAAAGAAAGCAATAATTCCATGAACTAATTTGATTTCAAACGTCCCCAAACAACTCTTAAAGAAAATGTTCTATAAGAAAATTGCCGGCTACGCGGTGATTAAACGGTATTCCGTTTTTGCAAAAAAAATATGCCTTTACAGCAAATTTATTTGTTTCATTTCTTTATGTGAAAAAGAAAAGAAATAATCCTAAACATAGTTTAAAAAAACTAAAAAATACGCTTTTAGAGTAAATCAAATTCAAAAGAAGATTTTGAAAACTGTTGAATATCCGCTAAGTTTACATGCACTTATAATATGCATTTTGTGGACGATCGATGCTCAACTCAGAACTAATGTCAAATGCACTTGCATCAACATGCAACATAGTTTAGCCTTTAGAAATAATAATGGTATTAAACATATTACTTTTATACGTTTGTAAAGAACGTGAATTTTATTTTTGACTCAGAGTTACATACATACAAACGAACAAACAAAAAAACCTACTTGTGAAACTAGTAAAAGCGTATTAAAAAAGGAAGAAATTTAGCGTCCCTGGGCCCTAAGTACAGCCCTGAAAAAACTATGGCATTATTTTGGTACTGAAATAATTTAAGCTTTAGAAGAAATCAATTTAGTTACATTTTTGTTAATAACTTAAGCTAATTTTCTAAACTGCTACGTTTAAAAAAAGTTACTAAACAGGTGTATTTATCATATCATGACAAGCTTATTAGTAAAATTGAGCTACATAATTAAGCTGCATTGAATTTGTAAATTACTGGAAACATTCAATCTGTACTATACACTTACGTCATTTTGGAACGGATATATTTTGGACCGGCGTTATTTTGGACCGGCGACATTCTGGACCGGCGACATTTTGGACCGGCGACATTTTTGACCGGCAACATTTTGACCACGCGACATTTTGGGCAGGCGACATTTTGGACCGACGACATTTTGGCTCGGCGACATTTTGGACCGCGACATTTTGGCTCGGCAACATTTTGGACCGGCGACATTTTTGCCCGCCATATTTTGGCTCGGCAACATTTTGGCCGCGCCATTTTGGCCCGCGACATTTTGACCCCAAACCCATTTTTGTGTGTGTTATGAGTCTAATTTCTAGTTGCCCCCCCCCCCCGCGTTTGATGTTTTATGTGTGTGTGTGTTTTGGTTTTTTTCTCTCATTTCTTTGTTCCTATTGTTTTCTAGAACTGACCCTTATTAGGGGTAGGGGTATCAAGAGAGATATGCAATGAGAACTTTTTTAAGTGGGGTAGAATATCCCGTAATTCTAGGGGGTCCGGGGGTTTCTCCCCCGGGTAAATTTTTGAAAAAATGTTTTAAAATTCTGCATTTTGAGGCCTTATATGGGGCAATTGCGACTTCAAAAACATGTTGGAAAAGTAGGCAAACAGCAATCTCATAAATTTTCTGCATTCTTTTGCAAACTAAGATTAATCAAAGCATAAAAAAATGTTTAGTTTAACAAACGATTAACATTAAGTGACAGAGAGGAAGGACAAGGGAGGATAAAAGATTAACACATTATCACTTGCTTACATGGGTTTTCACTATAGTTACATAGTAGTTTTTGATCAGTTCCCCAACTCACAGACAGAAACAGCACTTAGTAACATAAAATAACCAATAGTATAAAACACACAAAATTCTTTAAAAGAAAAGTGTAGAGATTTAAAAAAAAATTAACGACAGAGTAACATTCTGGCCATTTAGTTAATTCATAGTTTAATTACTTGATAAGAAATGGGATTGAAGCACTTTTAAAGGAGTTTCAAAAAGGTATTTAAGGATTTTCAAAGACTCTAGACCAGTTAAAATTCTTTAAAGCATTTCATTTGCACTTTTTAGTTTCTGACGTTTTAAAAGTTGATTGGACAGTCTTACAAAATTGTTAAAACTTTGAAAGGCACATCTTTTAAAGAATAAAAATTGATATTAAAAAAATACTTATAACGACAATTTTCAATCACTAGTACTGCAGAAAACGAAAAAGAATACAGGAAGGGTAATATTTTTTCTTGTGCTTAACATATTAATAAAGGAATCAATTACAAAGTAACTTCTAAAATACTGAATTAGGTATTTAATGAATAGTCAGAAATGAAACATGTGAGTCACAAAAAATTATTTTTGAAAATATGCTACAAAAAATGCTGGAATATGATTTTTGCATTACGCAGAATATTTTTTTAATCAAGGAGCTGAGTTTCCCACAACTTGATGCCCACCTCCCCATTTGTGCTAAAAACTTTAAAATTCAAAGTTTACAGCTATATTTAACAAAGTTTTCAAGGTTTTTAAGCATTTGTAAATGGAATTTTTTTTAAGTAACATTTGTCTAAGATTGGTGAGCCTTCAACAAAGTAGAGGGTTTGTGAACGTATCCGTTTTTGTGTGGTCTTGTTTATTGAAGACATGTTTAGCTATTAAAACCCCTCGAGGGTTACAAATGCTTATAAATGGGGACCAACAAAGTACCCTCTAATTTGAATCAGGGCGGCGAGAAGCAATCTCAGCCTAATCGGAAACTACCCTAGCAGCATAATCTCATCGGCCGATGATCGGCCATTCATCGAAACCCGATGAAATTCTCATCGGCCGGTGATCGGATTTCGATGAGTTTTCATCGGGAATTGCTCCAATATGTCTCATCGGCCAATCAGAATCCGAGCAGCAAAATCCGATGAGTTTACGATGAGATTTGGAGCAATTTACGAGCAGTTGCAGTCTCGTGCCGATGAATTTAGGATCAATTTTGGATGAAAATACGATGAGAGTTGGATCAATATACGAGCAGTGTAGTTCCATGGCGATAAATTTTGGACCAAAATACGATGAGAGTTGGATCTATTTAAAGAAAAAAGAGAAAAAAAGAAAAAAGAGCGCAGTTTAGTTCCGTAGCAGTGAATTTTGGAACCTCTTTTTAATTTCCCCCAACCATTTGCGACTGGCCAACTAGAGCATCGAACCCGAGTTATCGGCGCGGAAAGCCAACGCTCTACCACCACGCTACCAAGTCTACGAATAATGAGACCAACACTGCATATTTAACAAAAATTTGAGATTGGGAAAATTTTCATCAGAAAATTTGATCTTTACGACCTCTTTCCGATGAAATCTGTAGCTTGGCATATTTTCATCGGGAAATTTGATTGGAAGTATATAGTTTTCCAATAACACATAGCTCGGTTAATTTTCATCGGGAAATTTGATCGGAAGGATATCGTTTTTCGATGGATTATAGCTCATCTAATTTTCATCGGGAAAGTTGATCGGAAAGATATCATTTTCCGATGGAATTTTGCTCATCTTATTTTCATCGGGAAAGTTGATCCGAAAGATATCGCTTTCCGATGAAAAGTAGCTCATCGAAAACCGTGCTCGGATACTGATCGGAACGATGTCGTCGTGCGTTACGGGATCAGTTTACGAGGAGTTAGTTGATCGGCCGAGCAAAATCCGATGAGTTGATGCTACTTGGGTAGGGGTCCGGCGATTAGGAGGTACAAATCTGAGTGGTGTAAGTTTTGTAAGTTTTATGGGGGAGAGGGGGCGCTGATCAAACTGACAAGTAGCTTGCTTTGAGCCTGAATATATTTGGGAAAGAGAGCTGGAAAAGCTAATGAGAGTCTTGTTTTCAAGTATGTTTTGCAACTAATGAAAATTTGAATTCTTTTTTTTTTTTTTGTACTTCTTCAAATTTTTACTCATTTAATAGTTAAAAGAAACAAAAAAAAAACTTTTTTTGCCATTTAAAATTAAAAAAAATTTTTAATTTTAAATGGCTCGGGCCCGTCAGGCCCCCCCTCTGGATACGGCCTTGCATGGACCTGATCTAGCTCTGCTGGTTTCGGGGATCAGAACAAACAAAAACAAAACAAACAAAGAAGCTCCTATTGTTGAAATCCAAATTAAAATGCAAAATAGGAGAAAAAAGTGAAAAAATGGCGACGATGCAAGCTTAAAATTTTAATTTTCGCCTGTAACTGAAAAGTGCCTACCAAAGATCTCAGTTATTGAAATATTCTCAAAAGTATTACCGAGAACAGAAATCTTTACGTGCTATTCAAAATATTGGTTATTCCAAAAGTCTCATTAAAATGTAAAAAATTCGCCAAATAAATTAATTTGACCAGTCTAAACCCATCAGAAGTTTTGACAGAACTATCGTTCCAAAAGCATGGATTATTATTAATACTGTTTTTATTATTTTGCGATCTAAATGCAATGAAGGCATAACAAAGTTTTTGAAACAAGAAGCAAAAAAGTGTGAGCGCTTTTAAATATTTTGGTAAGATATTAAATACTGCCAAAATGAAAACAATGATTTTAAATTGTTTGCATATTTGGCATGTTCGACTAAATAGTTATCTCTCATAACATTCCACAAAAAGTAAAAAATAAATCCTAACTTAGATTAAAAATAAATCAAGTAAATAAAAAGGCCATTAGCTGAAACTAGAATTTCGCTTTTATTGTGAAAAACGAACGGTTTGCAGAAAACAAGAATTTTAATATAACAAGTAGAAAGATAACACAACATTAAAGCATCGTTGAAACTTTAGAAACGAAACATAGCGATCATGATAGCGATATGTAACAAAAGACTCAGAGTGTTGCCAAAACGGCGATAGCACAATAATGAAAAAAAGGAGTTGTTGCCAGATGCTCGACTTTCAACAGCCTCCTTCGAGCATGAAACAGTCCTCTTTCATTTGGCATGAAATGTCGCTAATTTTCGTCGATAATCTTCACACCAATCAATTTTTTCTGTGAATAAAACTGCGGTGCTGGGAGTGCCTTCGTCAGAATGTCCGCACGCTGCTCGTCACTTCTGACGTAATTTATTCGAAAATGTCCCTTTAAAAATTCGTCTTGGACGAATTTGTATCGTTGGTCGATGTGCTTCGTACGTGCGTGGAACACCGGGTTTTTTATGTACTTGATAGTACTCTGATTATCAATCTGTAAGATTGGCACTGAAACGTGGTTAGCAATCTCGCCAAATAACCTTTTCAACCATATCAAATCTTTAGTGGCATCGGCTGCAGCCATAAACTCCGCCTCCGTCGTTGAATTGGATATGGCCTCCTGTAGCTTGCTTCTCCAAGTAATTGCACCTCCACCATAAAAAGAAATCACACCTGTGCGAGATCTGCGTGTTTCTGCACAGCTGTTGTTATCTGCGTCACTGAACAACATTAGACTTCTGTCACCTTCACAATTATACACAATACCATGTCCAGTGGTATTGCATAGATATCTTAATGTGGTCTGTACTATTTCCCAATCTATCTCTGTAGGACTGTCTAACTTACGTGACACTAAGCTTACCGAATAAGCAATGTCTGGTCTAGATCCCATCGCCAAATAAAGCAAGCTGCCAACTACTGATCTGTAGGGAATTTCACTGCTTAGAGGCTTTGCCTCTTTGATCTGGACCATACCATCTTCATTTGGCGGACTGTAATCAACCCTGATACTCGATTTCTTCACGGGAATGCGTGATGTTTTGGCATCTCCAAATCGATCAAGAACCTTTCTTGTGAATGCTTCTTGATGCAAGAAGAGCGAGCCGTCTTTCAAACGTTCAACTTGCAGTCCAAGAAAACAACTGAGCGTCGTCACTTTAAGGTTGAAATGTTGCTTGAGTTCATCTATGAATTTGAAAAATGCTGCTTCATCCTGAACAGCCACGATTCCATCGTGAACATAAATTGCCATTAGCATTTTACGTCCATTATCATTGCTTATGAACATGCAATGGTCGGATTTACTTTGAATCATGCCATGTTTCTTTAATACTTCAGTAAACTTGGCATTCCAACATCGTCCAGCTTGTTTCAAGCCGTATAGAGGTCGGAGCATTTTGCATATGCGCCCACTTCCGTCATCATATCCTTCGGGTTGACGCATATATATCTCCTCAGTCAGTTCGCCATACAGGAACGCTGTCTCTACGTCAATTTGAAATAATTTAAGATTCTCCTTGGCTGCTGTGGCGATTATAGCTCGAATAGTATCATAGCGGCAGCCTGGGCTAAATGTTTCCCCATAATCAATGTATGGAGTCTGTGTGTACCCCTTTACGACTAAACGGCTCTTGAATCTTTCTATTGAGCCGTCTGGCTTTGTTTTCACCTTATAAACCCAGCGGTTGCCAAGGATTTTTCGTCCATTGGGTGGGTCGACAAGTCGCCACGTTTCATGTTTGGCGTGTGAAGCTATTTCTTCGTCCATGGCTCGTTTCCAGTTGACATGATCAGGAGATTTCGTTGCTTCGTCATATGTTTTGGGCTCATTCAACTTGAGAACACTGCAATATATTTCATAGTCGTCAAATCTGGCAGGGCGTTGGATAGTTGAACGGTCTCGCAATGTATGAGTTGTCATCTGTACTGGTTCATCTTCATCCTCGCATGGATTATCAGCCTCCTGCAAGTCTGCATCAATAATCGGAAGTTTAAACTCCATGTCGTTTGATGGACCAGTACTAGATGTCGCTTCTACAGGCTGGGAAGAAGGACCAACTTGCTGTTCATTGAACACTACGTTGGTACTCTTTATCGTGTCGTTCTTTGACGGTATGAACACTCGATATCCATCGTCATCACAATAACCAACCAAATAGCCCTTTACAGCTTTGTCTTCCAATTTGTTTCTGTTGACATCTGGTACATGCACAAATGCAGCTGATCCAAAAATTCGAATCTTGTTGATGTCTGGCTTGCGTCTAAACCATTTCTCAAACGGAGATTCTCCTGCGGTTTTACTTGGTCCTGTTCGATTGAGAATGTAGACAGCGGTAGATGCTGCTTCTGCCCATAAAAACTGCGGCAAGCCTGAATCCTTCAGCATAGTGCGAACTGCATTCATTATTGTTCGATTCTCCCTTTCGACCAATCCGTTTTGTTCAGGCGTATATGACATAGTTACTCGAAACTTGATTCCTGCATCATTTGTCAGCTTCATTAATTCCGCATTGTTGAACTCGCGACCACCGTCTGTAACCAGTTCTTTAACATTTATCCCTTCCTTGTTGGTCCGAACAAGAAACTGCTTGACTTTATCCACAGTCTCGTCTTTATACCTCAAAAATTCCACGCTTCTGAACTTTGAATAATCGTCTTTCAGCACTAACATATACTTCTTGCCACCTCTTGACAATACTGGGGATTCGAGCAAGTCTGCGTGTATTATCTCGCCACACGTCTGTGTTTTGAATCTCTTTAATTTAAACGTTCGTCGACTTTGTTTACCATATGTACAAGGCTCGCAAAACACTCTATCATCGATGAAATCGATATCATTCTGACGTAGGTACTGCTTCACATACTGTATTCCCTGGTGCCCCAGCCGTCGATGCCAAAGTGATAACGACAATTTTGTCGTCACCGTCATTGCCGTATCAGGGAAAGGGGTTGTCATGTCGTTCTCAATGAAGTAGGCAAAAGCGGCAGAGCCTCCTTTTGGTTTGACTGGTTTTGCACGTAGTTCAAAGAGTCCATTTGGTGAGCATGGAGCCTCTAAAAATACATTATCAGGGTTTTCTTTACGGAAGAAACGACAAGTCATGTCGTCTGAATCACCAAAGTTCGAGATACCTCGATTCATCGCCTTTGAAGCTGATAGCAAATTTTTGCCAATATTCGGTGCATATAGTACGTCACTGAGAACTATAGATTTTTCTACGTTTCCAACTATTGCACACATTTCAATGTCCCCACAGTCGTAGGCCGGTATTGTCTGCTTGTTACCAACCATGATTTCTCCTAGTTTGTCAAAATGACGGTACGTCTTAAAGAACTCAGCTGAGTTCGTAATGTGTGCTGTAGCTCCGTCGTCTTTGAGCCACAGATTTCGGCCACTTTCGTCTTCTTGGCATGCAAATGCACTGCATTTAGAATTCGCAATAAAGGTTGTTGTCTGGCCATTCGTCGTGGATGGCGTATCAGGAAAATCTGGACAAAATTTACGAATATGCCCGGGCTTATTACAACGAAAACAAATGCCATTAAAACCTTTCACACCGTCTTTGGTCTTACTAAGTTTATTCGTCGTCTTGGCATTATTTGTAGAGGGCTGGGATTTTTTCACCGTCTGTGTCTTTTTCCACCCCTTCTTCCATTTCTTTTCATTGCAATTTGCATCATATTTCGCATCCACTGTGAATGTTGTCGTCGTCTCGTCTCTAACTTCTTGGTTTCGTCTTTGCAATCGCATGTTGATTTGTTCAATTAACTTTTCTGGCGATTTTTCTGCCTTTGGCAATGAATCCCACTGCGATTTGAATTCACGGTATTCATCTTCAGGAAGGATAGATAATATTCTAGGCACTAGAAGGTTTGGCGGTAATTTTCCTTCACCGCTCAATTCTTGCTCACGTTGAAGTTCAACCCACAGTGTTCGTAAACGTGCCAGTGCTTGCATAACATCTTCACCTTTTTCTATCCGGAAAGTGAAAAATTGTTGCAGAAGAGTGTCCAATTTTACGCTTGACACTTTGTCAAAATTGTTCAGCAACTCTTTCCATATCGCAACGGCAGAATTGCCATGCATGCGTATTAAGTTCAACACATTTGGCGACACATTTGTGCGAACTATAACAGCTGCTTTCGCATTTGCTTTTACATACGCTTTTACCGATTGGTTGTATTCCTTTAGCGCTTTTTCGGTTGCTCCTTCTATAGGTGCTTGTGGCTCGGTAAGGGAATTATTAATAATGCCCTCACAATTGTTGAGCACTAACAGAGAGTTTATTTCGAATTTCCAGTCAGTCCAGTTAGATACACCTTCTAACTTGGAACAATTATAAAAATTTCTAGGTTCCATAATAGCGTCGTCTATTTAAATATTAGGAACTAAAAATAAGAATACCAGAGTTCAACCGTAGAAATATATTGATAATAAACTCACTTCGAAAACACCAATTTAAAATTCTTCGTCATTTACAATTTATCTGCGCAGGTTAGCGTCGCTATCGCCCATAACCTATTGTGAAAAACGAACGGTTTTCAGAAAACAAGAATTTTAATATAACAAGTAGAAAGATAACACAACATTAAAGCATCGTTGAAACTTTAGAAACGAAACATAGCGATATAAAACAAAAGACTTAGAGTGTTGCCAAAACGGCGATAGCATAATAATGAAAAAAAGAGTTGTTGCCAGATGCTCGACTTACAACAGCTTTAATTGAAAATAACTAAAAAAGATTAGTCTCTGTTAAGTATGGTAAGTTTCTCCAAGCAGGAACTGCACTTAGTTTTTTTAATTTGTGCATTATGGATACAGCGACAACAGCGAAAATCCTTTAAATTTTACCACAGGCAAAGCCGTGGCAGGTAACTCTAGTGTGTTATAAAGTAAAAATATTCTCATTTAAATACTTTGAATATTATTAGCTAAACTGGAATTTTTAAATATTTATTGAAATAATGTTTAAATGTCCTTAGATGTCAGCTTTGGGATCAGCTTTAGAAGCAGAGCGAGACTTGACCCACTCAATAGTTCACATTGACATGGATGCCTTTTATGCTGAGGTTGAAATGTTAGATGACCCATCTCTGAAAGAAAAGCCAATGGCTGTTGGATCTTCATCTATGCTGGTAATTATTGAAACATTTAATTTTCTGCTTAAAATAATAGCTTTTAATTGTAAGTGATTATCAGTTTTTAAATGAAATTTTTTTGTAAAAAATATGCTGTAACTTTTTAAGGTTTTCTTAATTTAGTCATACATAAATTTATGCTCATGGAGAATTCTACAATTTTTAATTGCAGCCATTGGGCCAATGATACTTTATTTTAGAGATGTACCAAGTAGTACCTTGGCCAAGTACTGATTACTCAGCCTTTCACCACTTGACCAAGTACTAAATATGACACTTATTGCTCCACAGTTTAAAATACAGCAATTTTGATTAGTAAACTCATATAGCATTTTTCATTTTAATTTTTTTCCCTAAGTGCTTCTTTACCCAAAATAGCCACAACCTTTCTCTTACAGTTATAAAAATTACTTATTTTTACTTCTATGTATTGTTATCACTATACAAAAAACTTGAATCTGCAAAAGGATAGCTTTTAAAAATCTGCAATCTATGTTTTCAAGTGATTTACAATAAATTGGAATATGACTTAAAGGTTTTACATTTTTAGTCCATTTTATAAGTGAAGAATTATTTTTACTCATTCATAGAATACAGTTACATTTTATGAAAAAGCAATTATAAATTTCTCAAATGTTTTTTATCTTGAAAAATATTCCAGTTTTAGAACTACTCAGCATTGGCCGAGAACCTGATCAATTTTTAATCGAGTACTCGGCTAATTGGCTGAGTGTTTACCGAGTACTTGGTACATTACTAATTTATTTGATTGACAAAGTTAATATAGTTGGGAAATACCTAACCTGGTAGCATTATGAAATCTAAGCAGCTCATAATCATAATATTACAACGCTACTAGACTAAATTTTCCCCAACTATAGTTTGTGCATCAAAATTATTCAAACTATTAATAAACTTGATGGATTTTTTTATTTGTTTTAGCAATTGGACAGATTATGATGTATTTCTTACCGTTGTTTATCCAAAAGTACAAATGGCTTAGTAAATGCCTTACTCAATCAAAACTTATCTTTAAATAAGATATTTATTAAGCCCCAGTTGTTGTTTTAAGTACAACTGACATTATTACTCTAGTTACTGTCATCCAGAGACGGCAGTATTGCTCTTATTCTAGGCTTGTCATTCTAGATTGACAATAATCAAACTGCAGTTAATGACCACTTATAGAAGCTGCTTATATCTTCACAAAGATGGCAAAAATTATTTTTTCACACCAGTGAAAGGTTCACAACCATGGTATAGCTCAACTTTGAAAATGTGTAAAGAGCAAAAAATTGCAATCTCTGTGTGGCTGTAACTAATCTGTTCAGTGTGTGGCTTTCATTTTTGCCTTAGCCCAGATTACGGAGCCATAATTACCAGTTAAATCATGCTAGCTTAAAAAAATAAATAAGTAAAAATACACTGATTTTTCGAAAGAAAAAGTTAAAATAAGTTTCATTTTACTATGTTTCATTTTGATGGCATCTGTTTTTAATTGACTCCATATGTTATTTATAGTGTTTTTCCAACTAAGTATATGCATTTATTTTTAGTCAACATCAAATTACCAAGCTAGAAAATATGGTGTTCGTGCAGCCATGCCTGGATTCATAGCAAAAAAATTATGTCCAGAGCTTGTTATAGTGCCCTGCAACTTTGATAAATACAGAAAAATTAGCCATAAAATAAGAGACATTTTAAAAACATATGATCCAGATTTTAGTCCTGCAGGCTTGGATGAAGCATACTTGGATTTAACGATGTACATAAAAGATAAATATCGTAAACAGCTCCACCTTGATTACTGTTTGAAAAAGAATTGTTGTGAATTTTTTTCTGATGAAGAAACTGATCCGCTTTCTCAGTCTAATCATGAAAATTGCATCACTTGTAGCCAGCCAATCAGTTTTGAAAAAAGGGATGAAATGGCCTATGACATTGTTGAAGAAATAAGGAAAAAGATATATGAAACTACCCAACTCACTGCGAGTGCAGGTAAAATGGTTTTTTAATGTACAAAATGTACAATCTACTTGCTTTAACCCCTTCAGCATAGGCAGGAATGTTTCATTATTGTCAGATCTTAAGAGAAAAGTATTTGTAGTTTTGGTTCACAATAAATTAATTTGCTCTCTGATATTGTGCAACAAAAAACTTGCAAAAGATAGCGTATAATTTAAAAAGAAAAATTATTTTTAAAAATTGGGCCTAATGTGTCACACTTTGCACATCTGGTGTGTCACTTCCACATCTTATCTGGTTAATTTTCATTTGTTCTTACTGAAAATTGGAATTGTAATGTTTGGTAATTTTCAAGGTTATTTTCTGGTAATATTAAGTTATTAAAATGACATTTTTGAAAATATTATTAGTTGTTTCTTGGGCTTTGAACCAAAACTGAACAAAAAACTGGGGGAGAAAACGTTGTTTTGGTTAGAACAAAAACTGGAAATGAACTGATAACATTATTGGTTTATTTTGGATCTTCAGTCCTTTTGTTACTGTAATCAACTTATCAATATTTTCTAATTTAACTTCAAGTCTGTAATTATTATCATTACATATACATTGCTAAATTGTGATTATTATTATTGTTTTATACAAATAAGGATATACATAAAATACAATTATTCATTTGGAATTGAACCAAAAACATGTTTTTGAGGAAATGAAAACTGGACTAAACCAATATTTAACTCCACCAGGACAAAATTTTGGTTCAAATTCCTGGTTGTAACACAATACTAAAGAAACATTGGATGTATTAAAAGATGTTTAATTGAAATGAAACATTAATGATTTAAAATTTTGAAATTAATAATTTAAAAAAAAAAAATTTTTCTTTCCTCCTTGGGCTCTTTACTGAGGGACATTAATGATTCTAATGAGAAATACTTAAAACACTCATTATATTATTTTTCTCACACAATCTCTTCATTGTAGGTATAGCTCCAAATACAAAGCTGGCAAAAGTATGCTCTGATCAAAACAAACCAAATGGTCAATACCAAATATCTTCAACAGTGGAGGCTGTAAAGAATTTCATCTCAACTTTGCCTGTCAAAAAAGTAAAGTGACTCTTTTTCCCTGATATTTTCGCATTAATAACTTAATAACTGAAAATTTTATTTTAAAAAATTATACCATGTAGTAAATTTAATGTTTTGTAACCATAATCAGTGCCATTGGTCTTAACAGAAACTGAACATGAGGGAATGCTTATCAAACAATTTGAGTATGTGTGTGCTTGTAAGCAATTCCTAAAAAATGGCAAAAGTGAATATAATTTTTATTGTGTGATAAGTAACAGTTTTTACAGATTTTGGCTCTAATTACTAAGTGCAAAACTAAATTCAATAAGACTATTTATAAGAATTTCTTTTAGTCTTTTAACAAGAGAATAATGTCTTTTCTAATTACAGATTTGTTTTTTTCTTCCTTTTACATAGTAAAGAAAGTATTGTGATCACGAAAAAAATTTCACTCAAATTCAGCCTCAATTTTGACTTTGCTCACCCCTAAATGAATGTCGTGTAGTTTTTTCGACCTATCAGCACGTGCATATGTACCTAACAACATACAAACAGCCGAAAAATTCATTTCGACCATCCCCGAGTAAATTACGTTGAGTTTTCTCGTGACATCTGCATGTAGGTATGTATATGCATATGTATGTGTGTCACATAACTCATAAACTGTATGCCGTAGAAACTTCTGGTTTGGTATGTAGGCTCTGAGGGGGGTCTAAGTATACCTCCCATTGTGGTTGCATTTGAATAATACCAAGGGGGTCTTTTACCCCTTTTTTGGGGTAAATCAATGTTAATTTCAATGCAGATTAAGTGGTATGATTTGGCGCTATATCGCCAAGCTTTTAGTCGGTGTTTGCCGCGAACTTGGCGAAATATCGCCAAGTTGGCGACAAATGTGGCGAAAAAATGACGTTTTTGAATTTTGATTCAATTTGGCGCTTTGGCGATATTTTGTGCAAAATTCACTGAATCATGTTAAAATCGGCGATATTTAGAAAATGAAACATTGTAAAACATTATTTTGCATTGATTGGTGACAAACTGGAGTGTAAATGTTTGAATTGTTATCTTGCTCACTCTAAGGCACTGTTTTAGCACTTAAGGTATCTATTATGGAATTTAAACGTAAAAGGAAGTAGTGTGGCGTTAACACTAGATTTTTTCCTTTTTTTACGAGTCTCAAAAGTCTGAGGTTCCATTTAAGTTCAGGTATCCAAAAGTTCGATTTTTTCCCTCCCTTGTAGAAATGCAGTGTTTTTTTCTTTTGTTTCTTCATGGAGCAACATAACATTTTGCTGCCACATGCATATTTGCTTTAAAAATGTCTTAAAAGAGATAGGCAGCAAAAAAATGTAGTATTTTTTATCCATGAAGGTTACTGTTCATTATTACCCTAAAAGAAAAAATCTAATGTGGACCCGTCAAATACTACTTCCTTTCTAATGATAACCATGCTTTCTGGTACATATATATCAAAGGCTTTCGCTACTATAGAACTTCATTAACTGCTTACAACATAGTAATAAAAAGCGATTATAAGGGCTGTGTTGCCAGCACTCGTCAAATGTCATGAAATATTTACTTGACTAGTGAGAAAATACTTCACGAGAAAAATAATAAAAATGAACTTGGCGATAGCCGGATAAGATTTTTTTGGTTGTTAACATGTTCTTACATGCGTGAATATGTACAGGCATTTTGGAACACTTTTGAAGATTGATTAATGGGTGATTGAAAGAAATTTAAGTGAAAATTTTCTCTTTACAACATAACTTCCTATATTTTGTTAAGAAAGTTAAAGGTATATGAGTACCTTTGTTGAGGACAAAGGAACACTTAAGCACTTAAAGAAAATATATTGATACATTTCTAAAAGAGAATTCACAATGTCAAATTTGTGTCAAAGCTTAAATTATTAATTTTGTGCATGTGGGGGGGGGGTGATGTGGGTGGTATTTTCAAACATTGCCTGGGGCTGCGGAGCTACTGTAGCACCCTGCCAATTAGTCACAAATCCTCATTTGAAATAAGTAGTCCATAGTCTACTAGTTATGGAAAAGAATCATTATCTTTTCCATGACTAATAGAAGCTCTTGTATGAATATCATTATTTCTGACTATAAAACTGTTTAATACCTTTATTTGCAGAAATAATGATATTCATACGAGGTTTATGGATCAACTTCAAAATGTGTGTGTTTTTTTTTTTTTTTTTATAACAGCAGCATTGATTGTGTAGTACAAATATTCATGCAGAAATCTATTTCCTAAACACTGACATTTCATGACATTCAATTTGAATCCTAACAGAAAATGAGCAAATTTGTTTTCTCTAATGCCGGGCTTCCCAAACTTTTTAAGTAGCGGACCCCTTTCAAGAACCAAAGTTTGGAGCGGACCCCTGTCGTTAGAGAAAGTGCAAAGATAATTTTTGTTTGTAGTGAATTGAACTTTAAATAAATCAACTAGTAGCATATGTAGGATTTTCCTCCAGTGGGAAATTCATTTTTTCTCAACCAAATGTGAACATTGTTTGCCCCCCCCCCCTCCCCTCAAAGCAAATGAAGTTGAAAATTTAACTTCAACCAGACCTGGGCTAGATTTCTTGACGGTTACTTTAGCGGGAGTATTACAAATTATGGCGCATTTTGCTCGTAGTCTCAATTTTACAGTCGTAAATATTCAAATTTATCTTTTGTCAGTAAAAAGAAGTTCATATTTGCTAATATATCTTTCGTAACAAAGACCGTAAGTTAAACTGCACTTTTACATTTGTAATATGAACCTAGTTTAAGTGCAGAAAATTTTTGCATACTGCACCTTTAAAAAAAAAACGCAATTTTATATGATTTGTGGCGATGTTAGCGCAGTTTTTGGAGCACCCACCCCGAGAAAATTTTAAGCCTTAAAAATGCGCCAGTAGGCCTTTTTTTAGACATATTAGGAGGAGCAATAGGTCCAAGACAGCACATCAGGCGATTTTTCAAAATCCTTGCTTTAAAAATTCTCTTTTGAAAGATCTTTTTGTTAACAATTAGATTAAATGAGGTATGGGGATAATCTTCCGGATTTCTTTTTTTAAATTCAAGTTTCAATGAATAATTTCTTGCAATTTGCTTTACAGCTTTTCAAACGCACTTTTAGAATTTGGTTATGTTAGGAAAGAGGGATATTCGTGCGCTCCACAAATTTTTTAGAAATGGAAGCGTTATAAACGTAGGAATCTGCCATTTGGGTAACAAAAGGGTGCAAGGAAAGATCCCCGGATATTTTTAAAAATTAAAATTTACAATTTCAAACGTAGACTAACCCTGATGATATTAAGGAAAGTGGAGGTCAGTAACTGTTCCTCAGAAATTTTTCGAAATTATAGTTGTAAGAGCACTAATCCATACGATCAACGGTGAATTCATGTGGGAGTGAAGTTTCGGGGGCCGTCTCCGGTAAAGTTCTTGAAATTCAGGTCCTAAAAGTATCTTGGAAGGTAGTTTCCAAGGCTTAGCCTGAAGTTATGTCAATCAAATATCATCAATTTTAACATGTCAGTCAAATATTCATATTAACATGTCTATCAAATATTCATATAAACATGATGACAGACAGTACGATTTTGTCTGAGCAGAAAACGGTTTGACCACATGATCTTGCAGCAACCTGTCTCAAAATATTGAATATGGCATAAAAGGCAACTGCATACTTCGAAAAGGAAAACTCTGGTTTTCAAAAGCAAAAAAGTAATTTTAAAGCTTTAAAACCTTTTTTTTTTCGTGATTCACCGCGGACCTCCGACTAAAGCTTTGCGGACCCCTAAGAGGTCTGCGGACCACAGTTTGGGAAGCCCTGCTCTAATGTAATTAATGCTTAGTTTATTATCTGTATAAATTTTGTGCATGAGTTTGTGGTGTGGTATTACATTAACATTGACGCTTGACTCTTTGTTTTTTCTCCACCTTTAGATTAATGGCATCGGACCAGTTCAGGGCCAAATTTTAAATGCAATTGGAATTCATACATGTGCTGACCTATGGGAGAAAAGGGACATTGTTGGTATTCTGTTCTCTCCTATATCTGTAGATTTTTACATCAGAGTAGGTTTAGGCATAGGAAGCACTACTGTTAAAAGGTAATATTTTGCAATCAATTGTAAACTGCTTGTGAATCACAATTTTAGCCAACTTAGTCACTCTGATTCTTTGATGACGATATATTGTGCTTGGCGGTTGCGGTACATCATAGCATAAAGTATAAGACTACATATGGTATTTTGGGGTAGATAAGCTGCGGCTTATACGTGTTTAAAAGCTGAATTTTAACTCCTGCGGTTTATACAATGCTTAAGTTTTTTTGTTTTTCCTTTTTTAAAGTTGTTATGTTTATTTATTGCCTAAAACAAAGCAAATTAGAGTCCAACATCGAAAGCCACAACTGCAACGCCGTTAAACAGTTCTATTTTAAAAAAGAGTGACAGCATGTCTGCTTATTCAGATATTATTTTATTTTCCCAGATCCCATAAAGGGGAATGAATTAAGAAAAAAAACATCAACAATAACCAACATGTCTAATAAAGGAATCCAAACTAAAAAAAGTAATTAAAAAAAATCTCCCCTTGCCTAGAGGACAGGAAATAGGGTTGCAGTAGAAACCAACCAGAGTAGAACAAGGTTACTATAAGTTGCAATTATCCCCAAAATGTTGCAACGTTTTAATTATTTATGATATTGAAACACTGTTTTCAAATCAGTATTACTAATTCTTTGTTTTATGCGGCGTATCTGAGGAAACACATTTTTTTTCTCCTGAATTTTGCAAAGTGCGGCATATACGGTGGTACGGCTTAACTCTCCGAAAATACGGTATACATGTAGAATAGTAATGTTAAGCCAAGGGCGTATATAAAGGGTGGTCCCAGGGGGCCCGGGCCCCTCCCAAAATTAAGAAAAAAATTTAAGTAAAGCCTAATTCGGTTGGTGCTTTTTCACAAATAATTTTGAAGCTCTTACCTACATAAAAAATAATAATAAAAAGCAATATTTTAAAAAAGATGGAATCAGTCTCCTCCTCAATGGGTCCAGGATGAGGTAGCAGCCTGGTTCGTAACTTTAAAATTTTTCACCACTGGTAAGTGAAAAAAATAGACGCTTTCCCGTGCAAGATTTATGGCCGCATTGCGGGGGCCAGTGTCTCGTGTGGGAAAAGGAAACTTCAGAGAGCAACAAATTCAAATGTGGCTCCAAGGATAGAAGCAAATGGGGATCATGGCTCCCTTGACGAAGACCAAAGAGATCACAAAATTCCACTTTCTTTATACCTTCAGTCATGGCAGATTTCCAAATAAGAGCCTCTGTTTTCCCTCTTCACCCCAAAGTTATCAAAGATAACTAAAAGTTGCATTTTTACAACTTCAATTTCCAAAAATTTCAGGATTAAAACTCCTTACCCACCTTTTGTCCAATAATTTGGTCAACAGCCTAAAATGGCATTTTGGAGATTAAAAATTAAACAACTTCTGGAAGGGATCTTTCCCCACTCTTCAACGCCTTCAAATATTATTTCCAAATGTGATTTTAGAAAGGAGAGCTTCCAAATTTCTCATTCTTTTCTCTAGTATCATCTAAGATAGTTCAAAATAGTATTTTTGAGCCTTAACACTAAGAAATTTCCAGGAGAGCCCTCCAACCTTTTTTCTTCCCCTAACATTACCCAACATAGACTAAAATTAACTTTATGCCTTTATTTTCAAAACCTTTTCAATGGAAGGTTTCCGAACCACTACCCTTTCTCCAACTTTGCTACCGAAGATGGTCTGAAATTACTCCTATGTCACGCCCGTCATTTAGGGGGGCCCCCCTGGCTTTGAGAAATCAATATATGTACATATAAGTGGGTGTGGTTTTTGCTGTTTTCCGATGAAATTGCATTGTATTTTCCCCCTTTGCCTCCCCCACTGGAAAAACTTGAAATGACGTCCCTGCTCTATGTTTAAAATTTTGAAAAATGTTGAAGTGATCTTTCTCACTGAATGTCTCCAAAGTTCCAACGATAACCGAAACTTGGATTTTAAAACTGAAATTTACTAAACCTCCGAGGGGTAGGTCGCCAGTCCCTGAACCCTTTCTTTCTAGATAGCCAAAATAGACTTCAATTTAAAATTTTGGAAAGCAACCTTTTCTGCTCCTCTATCATTATGAAACATGACCTAAAGTAAAACTTAGGTGTCAAAAAATTTCCGAAGAGTTTACTCGAATCCTCTTCATTTCCTATACTTCACCTCAGATAGCTTAAAATTGAGTACTTAAATCTTTAGTCTCAGAAATGTTTCGAGAGAAAACCTGATCCGCTAATCACATCAAAGACAGCCTAAAATTAACTTCAATTATAAAACAGTTCCAGAGGGAACTGAAACCTCTCCCTTTCCTTTTTTTTTCATCTCGGAAAAATTCACGATCTGGCACTACAGACATTCAATAACATTAGCTTGCAAGAAGGAAAAAAGAAGTGCATATGGGGAGGGGGAAACCTAGGCCGAGTTATATTGGGCCCCCTCCGAAATTTAAACCTATGTATGCCACTGTGTTAAGCAATATGATTGCATTATAACTTTTATAAGTTTAAAATGTATTAAATAACAGGAAGTTACATACATTTACATTTTGAAATGTAATGTAGATTTCAAAGCTCCAACATGATTTTTTTATTAAACTACTTGTACTAAGGTAAAATGGAAGAAAATGATTATCTTTTAATGTAGTTAACTTTCTCCATTTTAGACAGACATTTAATAAGCATTTAAAATATCTACATGCACCTCATGCTCTCAAAAAGTATTTTATTATAGTATCATTGAATTTATACACAAGTAAATTAAAGAAAGACTTCATCAGTTTTATAGAAATTTTTTGATTATTCCAAAATGAGAGAGTATTTGTACAGAACTCTTCAAGGTAGAGATCTAAAAATCTAACTATTTATTTGAACCCTTGGAATCTATGTACGTGCTTATGATGATATGTTTAGAAAGTTTTGTTTTATGCTTAACTTTCTTTGTTTAGATAAATAAAATGAATTTATATGTTTTTGGAAAATGAAGCTTTTGTTCTGAAGCATAAGATAGATGCCACGATATTATATGCCACTTATCATGCATATTTTATTTCAGTGATTACATTAGAAAAAGTATTGGAGTTGAGCATACATTTAAAGACACACACGAGCGTGATGAACTATACAAGTGGTGTATGGAACTTTGTGAAGAAATGATAGAAGATCTTAAATCACGTAAAATGATGGTAAGCGTTTTGTTACCTCAAAAGAATTAAATGGAAAATAGTCTTATTTTTACAAAAAACAACTTTGAAAACAAGAATGGTCAAGAAAAACAAGGAATTATCCTCAATGAGGTGTAGAAGAGGGTTATAATGGCTAACTGATGCTTTTATGGCAGAGATATTCTAAAATCTGACAAAGGGGTTCCAAGTTAGTTATATAAAAGTTTTATCAGGTCAGTTCCTACTAGTGCATCTGAACCATGGACCTTATCCCATGCTGATGAAAGAACCCTTGCAATTTTAGACAGGAAAGTTTTCCAATCCATCTTTGGCAGTCTCTGCGGTAACAGAGTCTGGAGATGTAAAACTAACTATGAATTTTATAGGCGTTACGGAGAACCAGATGCTTTAAAACTGCATAATCTTCAATGCATGAAATGAGCCGTATTTGTTTTGAGAATGAGTGATGACCGAATAACGAAGAATTTTCTTGGCTAAACGAACAGCAGTTAGAAGAATAGGCAGACCCAGACTGAGATGGATGGACTGCCTTCAAAATAACTTTGCCTCAATCAATGTCAAAGACTGGAGAGCTGTGGCACACAGATGGAATGAATGGTCTCGCTTTTTTCAGAAAGCTGGGGGTCCACCCACAACTGTTAAACTGCCGCTGCTGCTGATGATGATCCTCAACAGTACATCAATTTAAAAATTATAATTTCCATTTTTTTTTTCTTTGAATGAGCATGATCTCAATCATAACAACTATCATAAATTTACAATTTTTTGGCAGAAAAACTCTTGTGAATAGTTTCCTCAGAAAAAAACCACTCTGAATAGAATTTTTGCCATATCTTCAATATACAGTGATCCCAAAGCTGCTCCAAATGTGCCGATTAGTGCCGCTGAATACCACCTACTCCCAAGTGCTTTAAAATGTACTTTTTTACTTATTTTGCTCCGAAGATGTGCCAAAACGCTTTCGTTGTGAAAATCGCTGTTTAATTACTAATTTATTTTTGAAATCTTTGGCAGAAATGTCTATATTTTTATTTCAATTTCAGTCTCAATGTTTTTAAATCGTAGAATAGCAGGAAGAAAGTGTCAGGGTGATTGTGTACAATCTTTTTGCATCCTTAGCAGGAACTGAAACTTTTGCTTTCAAATAAATTCTCATCAGTCTACCAAGCTCTAATTCATATTTTTTCGTATTATTTTTCGTCCTAACTAAAATATTAATTTTTAAAAAAATAGTAATTTTTATCTGAAAATATCGGCTGAAATTTGCGAAAACTAGCGATTTGTTTCAATTTGAGCTAAAAACATAATTTGGTTTTAGTTGTCATTCTTAACATTTATTTAATGGCAGAGAAATAGCTTAAAACTTTTTTGTGCGGAAAGGGGGAGGTAGGGACTTTAAGTGAAAGTGGGAGGGAAACAGGTGAATAATATTTTTTTAATCTCTGGTAGAATTAGCATTTGCATTTGCTTTTGACTGTGTAATGTATTAAAAATTACCCTCCATAAATTAAAACTAAACAATTTTAGTTAAATTAGTTTTTTTTTCAGGGAAAAGTTGTGGTTTTAAAAATTAAAACATCTAATTTTGAAACCCGTACCAGAAATCATTCTTTGGCATACCATACTGATGATCAAGAAATAATTTGTAAAGCAGCAAAGAAACTGCTAGATTTTGAAATTTCAGCTGCTGCTCCTAATCCACTTACACTTCGACTAATGGGTATGATTTTGCATTTAAAATCTCTTTTTTGTTGTTGGTATGTGCACAGTATATTTTCTTATTCTCAGAATTTTAATGAGGAGATTTTGCGTTAATTTTATAATTAGTTATATATTTTCATGCTCTTAGTTTGCATATGTGTACTCACTGAAGCTGTGATAAACTGCATAGTCTCATTTTATATCAAACTCGATGCAGAACCTGGTCTGTTTGACAAGTTCTGTTAGGGGCATACCCAAGGAGGGGTGCAAAGGGATATATTCCCCTTCACAAGATTTTTCTATATTTTTACAGACAGTGGCATCAAGTCAAAGTTTAAAAATGATGAAATCCGAAATGGATGTTCGGAAAAAAGGTCTGGATTTCAAAATAGAACTCTCATAAGATCTGCACTTTATATATTTTTTAATGAAAAATAAATTATATGTGAAAACTTAAACTTTTTGTTGTCGTGAAAATATAGAAAAAAAAAAGTGGGATTGCCTAGCATTTAGAAAACAGTTCAAGTTAGATAGAATTACAATTTTTATAAATTCTATATTCCTTAGATATACTCACAATCAATATTTCATTGAGCTTGGCTAATGTGAATATTTGTTTTTAATATATTACGGTTAGAGAGGTATTTTTAGTTGACACTTCTTTTTGTAATTTTTATTACTTCATTAAAAATTCAATAATTAAACAATTTAAATTGAAGAAGAAAGATTGAATGCAGTATTTGATTAGTCTTCAACAAGTGATAATTCTAGAAACTGCGTCATTACAATGCGTTCTCATTACAATGAGAACACTGCACCCCCAAAAATAAATTTCTGAGTACGCTACTAAGTTCTGTTATCCCTTTCTGAAACAATTTTTATTTTTCAAAGGTTATTCCCCCTTCCCTCCCTTCTGTTGCTGTGTTTTGTTTTAAAATGTATCTTTCTTTTTAAATCTAATTTTGAATTATTTTGCATATTGTCTAATTGTTTTAGATAATATTCAAGCATTAACTCATAAATGATTCTAATTAGCATCAGTCGAGTATTAATTAGGAATTATGTTGAAAAATAATATCAATTGGAACTACTCATTCAGAAAAATTACAATTTTTTTTTTTACTTGTTCAGAAAGTTAACTACATGGGAATAAATATGTTTTTCGGTGTAAATTTTTATTAATTGAATGGCTTGGAGGCTAAAGGGGCTATGTTACATTTTAAAAAATAAACACTTTGGAAAATGGTAAGCAATGGATACAGGTAAGCAAATAAAATTTGATACATCAAAAAGTTTATGTCATTAGACCAATTTCATATGCACACTAACGACAAAACCAGAAAACACCCTCAACTGGTCAATAAAGTAAAAAAGCTGCAACAACTGCAACCATAAAACTTAATTGCTCGCAATTTCTGTTTCGTCACTTAACTCCTTCATCTCCCAAGCCCTTCAATTGTAATAGTGGTATTATTATTTTTATTCAATTGAAGTTTGTTTCTTTTTTCCTAATATTTTACTAAGCATATGTTTATACATATTATAGCTATTATCAGTGTATTTGTCCTACATACCATTGTAATTTTCGTCAGAGAGTGAGACATAGCTTTAATTTATTTAAAAATTTATTTTTGTTTCATTTGCATTGATTTAGTAACAATTGCTTTCATGTTTTATAGGCATCCGACTGGAAAAGCTGGTGCCTGAAGGGGAATTGCCAAACAGTGAGAAACAACCTGCAAAGCTGACAGATTTTTTGCAGGCCATGTCCTCAAAAGTGCCAAGTCCTTCAAAACTGCTTCAAGCTTTTACTTGCCCAGTTTGTCAGGAGAAATATGAAACATGCTCTAAAGTATTTAAAGAACATGTAGACAACTGCTTAAATGATAATAAACACCCTCAACTGGTCAATAAAGCAGAACATAAAAACACTGAAAGTGTGCAGTCCACAAACATATCAGCTGCTGCAGATTCAGTTGCAGAACTTTCTGCTGATGTTTCTGTTCTAAGTGCAAGCGATATAGATAACCGCACTGTCTCAAATGATTGTTTAACAAGCTATTCTTGTCCAGTGTGCATGTTAAATCAAAATGTTACCAGTCTAGTTGAATTAAATGTGCACATTGACAACTGTTTAAACAGAGTTGCTATCAAAGAAATCTTGTCAAATGACAACGCAGTAAACAAAAAGAGGTATAAACTTTTCTTTATTTCATAAATGGATCTTTCGTTTAAAATTGCTTTGTGTTACTTACTAAATTGTGAAATGTCTCTCTACTAAACTTACCATTGAATATTTTTCTTAGATAATATGTAAACATTATCTTATATCTTTAAACGAGCAATTCTTGTATATATATACACTAGGTGGCTAAAAGTATCCGGACACTTTCGAAAATTCACATTTTTACATATAGCTCGAAAAATAAGTGATCAATTGTTCTTTAACTTTAGTCATACAAAATATAGGCTTCACCGAACATTTCCAAGCTGGAATTAAATTACCCTTGCATTTGGAGGACGACAAGAAGGGGGGTTGAAAGTAAAACCGCTTTTTGACCATAACTTTTCGAAAATAGCTTGGAATAAGCTATAAATTTCAGTAATTAATTAGCATACTATGTATAATTACTGTACAAATTTTTATGAACGTACCACTCTTACTTCCGAAGATATGAAACATTTTTTAAAAAATGGCACTTTTATTTGAAGGATTTTTGCTCCTAACACGCAGAGTTTTTGATCAAACCTTATTAAAACTTCAGGAAAAATGACAAAATACAGGAGAAAGAACATACTAAAACGGTAAATAAAAATATTAAAAATCCGATGAGATATGAACGTTAAAAGGAAATAATTTTTCACGGCGCATGCGCGAACGACAGAAATTTATAACTACAAAAGTATTGTAGCCTGGTTTATACTGCATCTTATAAAAAAAGTTCCAGTTGAATATCGTAAAAATTGAAAAAGATATCAGCGATCTAGTGAGCTGTAATTCATTCATTCGCAGACAATACATGAATGGCAAGGGGTGCTCCACAAATAGTGTGGTGACAATTGAGCATTTTCTTCAATGTTAAATTTTATACAGTTTGAAAATTTATATTCGGCATAAAAGTCACATTTCGCCGATTCGGCCAAAAAGACCTTATACGTAGGTGGCCAAAAGTATACGGCAGGGGCGGACTGGCTCCCCAACGAGGGCGCTAACCCAAATCTCCAAAGGACGCACTTCAAAATAGCACCCCCCCCCCCCCCACACACACACACATTTTCCCTTGCGGGAATTATCCGCAAGGGTCTCTTTCTCTCTTTTTTTTTTTTACAGCAAAATTAAGTTTGGTATAATATATGTTGCAGAAGAGTGCTTTGTCGAATAAATTGTTTCACCTGGGCGTTATCGCAACTACTATTCCTTTATAGATGTATTTGCTTCAGAACTTACAAGACAAATATGTAATCCTGTTCCTATCTTCATTGTAACACTTTTTATACACAATACGATTAATTTTAAGCAAACACAATTTTTATCACTTATTTTTAGCCTTTTTTCGTTATCCACGATACCCGTGCCACCCAATTGCGCAATTAATTGGGAGTATACCGTAGTTAAATTAAGAGTTATACCTGCATAATAAATGGGTGTGAATATTTGGGTGTGTATGCTTCTTATACAAATCCACAGTTTGCGCCGGATCTTTACCAAATTTCGCACTAAAGTCCTTTGCTGCTCAGAAATTCACATTGAAGATTTTTGGAACATCGGAACTCAAAATAATCCAAAGAGGTCTAAGTTAAAATTTTGAGTCATACTGCCTATTAGCCAGTTTCGTAGGATTATATTGTGGAAATAACAACAATAAGTTTCCATCGGATCTTTGCCATATTTGTCCCAAAGGTTTTTCAATACTCAGAAATTTCATATGGAGGGGGAGATAGGTGTGTTTAAAAAAATCCGATAAGGTCTCAATTTAACTTTTGAAATAGCTATTCCTTCACTTTGGCGTGAAATTGTACACAATTTTTTCTTTTATTTGAGTCTGATTAGTGAACATGCGTCTCTTGGCAAAACTTTTATTTTCACGGTAGACCGTGCAATACCTGAAAAAACAGCTAGTAATATACAATGGCGATGTTTATTCCTCTCATTTCTCAATTAAAGTTATATTTTTTACGAGCGTGTTACATTATGAAATGTTTTATGGAAATTTTTTACTTACTCTCATGCAGGGTTTCCAATAAAGCGTAAATAATAAGAAAAGCAAAATCTAGATAAAATCATCTGTGTTAAATTGATTTAAGGCTAAAAAGATAAAATCCTTTAAAATAATACACCAATAAATAAAACTTTTAGTTCACAGTAATACATTTCGCTCTATTTTAAACGCGTTTATTTTCATTAAAAAATTAAAGTTACTTCTTTAGCTACAATTTCTTTGTCCTCTGGTGCTTAACGAAAATTGCATTACTTATTTGTGATTTCTGTCTCAAATGCTTTTAAAAAATTCTAGATTATGTATTCTTAAACAAACAAATTAAGAATCTGACCAAACTGTTATGAGTTTAACCATCCAAAACTATTGCTAGTACTTTCTAAACTTGTCTTTCATCAGTCAGATAAGTCATGTAAATTCGGAAGTTTGAAGAAAAAAAATCATAATTTGTGAGCCCTCCTCATTGTGTTAAAACCGATCTTGTAATACAATAAAAGATCGTTATAATGCAATGCACACCATGAAACACGTATATAGATTTAAATAAAATACAATTTTAACCATTATTCACAAATAAATGGGCTTCATAACAGAGCTTCATCCTGCTCTAAATGGTTACATATTTACTGTTGTGCTTAAAATACAGAAATTGTTTTTTTCAATTTATTGTTTACCTTCGAAAAGTTGTGCGATTTATAAATAATTATGGTGTACGCATATATAGATTCAGCTGTTTAAGGGTATTTATTATCTGCTGTATTATTACTTACTTACTGCTGTTTTGATGATCCGCTTACTATTAAAATGCTCATGAAAATAGGGAGGAGCCAGTCAAGCAATTACACAATATTCAGTAAATCATTATTTAATTTTATTTTAGGAAAAACTAAACATTTTTGTCGGTAGTACACGTTTTTCGGTGCAATACAATTCTATTGCTTAGTCATGCAGCTTTCTAACATCATAAAAATACCTATCTGAAGAATCTTTTGCCAACCGATTTCTCTAAGCATCACCACACATGAATTCGTAACCTCAATCAAGGTAGATTGACACACACACACACACACACGCATACACGCACGCGCACACACACACGCGCACACGCACACACACACACACACACACACACAATAAAAAAAAGAGAGAGAGGAAAACGCACAAAAATAAGAGCGCTCACTTTGGTTTAAGACCATACTACCTATCCCTTTTGCGGCGCTATGAATTCAAAGTTTATTTTTTACGCTATTCATTTGAACCTTGTTCTGAAACTTTTATTAAATACTTCACGCGCTTCGAATAAAAAAAAATAAAAATAAATAAAATGAATAAACACCAAAGGAGCACAGGTTCGAAGGCGCAAAGACGCATAGCCCAGAGGAAGATGTTTTTTTTTTTTTTGGTTAAAGGTCTTCCTTCCAGACTACCTATCACCTCTGGGGGCGGGTGGGGTCAATGAATAAAAGTGAATGAAAGCACATTATTAATTATAATTTCCTGCAGCAAACTTTTACAGACTTTCATTCGCTTCGAATTAAAAAAAGGGGGGGGGGGGGGGGGGGCACCAAGTCAACTAGATTCGAGGGTGCAATGATACATAGGCCGGAGGGCGCTCACTTTGGATTGAGATCCCCCCCCCCTCCGACTGGACTGTCCTCACGTCTGGGGGCCTGCCTGTTTCATAGCTTCCGAAAGTAAGGTGGAAAAAAAACGAAGGCGCACAGGTTCGAGGCAGCAAAGGGCGTACAACCTGGAAGGCGCTGTATTTTTTTTTGGCAAAAATCACCCTTTCCAACAACCTGTCACGTCTGGGGTGCAATAAATAAAAGTTAATTATAACAGGTACATTATTGAGTATAACCATCTTCTTCAATCTTTTATAGATTGCTTTCCATGCTTCGAACGTAAATATTAAGAAGAAAAAAAAAAGGGGGGGTGGCTTTGTTCACGGTGCAAGGACACACAGACCGGAGGGCGCTAACTTTGGATGATATCTCCCTTAAAGACCACCTATCACTTCTGGGGTACAATAAGAACCGCCTTCTGATAACGCTTATTGACTACTTTACAAGTTTCAAACGGGAAAAAAGTAAAAAATAAGTAATTAACTAAAGTTGAAGACGCATTGGCAGTGTAGGGGGGGGGGGTACTTTTCAAACTGTTAGGAGTTGCTTTCAAACCTTTAAAATTTAAAAAAAAAAAAAAAAAGGCACACACGTTTTGAGGGCGCAAGGGCGCACAGGCCGGAGGGCGCACCTGCCCGCGGGCAGGTGGTCTCTACGGCCAGTCCGCCTCTGGTATACGGACACCCACAGAAACGTTGGTTTTGAGCGATGACGAACAGGGTCGGACTGGCCATGTGGGCATTCGGGCAAATGCCCGGTGCGCCGCTCTGAAAAGCGCCGGTCGACAGACGTCGGTGATTTTTTTTTTTTTTTTTTTTTTTTTTTTTTTTTTTTTTTTTTTTTAAGGCAAACTTTTTCTGCATTAATTTTTGTTCGCTGAAAAATTTTTGTTTTTTTTTGTCGCCTTGAATTACATCGAATATTATTCACACCAGGCGCGGATCCAAGTTGCGCAATGGGGGCAATTGCCCCTCCCTGAACAAATGAGGGGGGGCGCTTCCATAGCTTCAAGGGGCGCCGAAGGCGCCTAGGTGCTCTCCGTACTTAAAACACCAATATTGCTTCAAGCCGTTCAAGCTTCGGCACCCCCTTCTCACTGACCTAAGGCACCTTTTGCGCTCTCAGCACTTAAAACGCCAATAATGCTTCAAGCTTCGGCGCACCTGAAGCGGCGCTTCCAAAGCTGCAAAAAGCGCCAATATTGCTTTAAGTTTCGGCGCCCTTGAGGGAGCGCTTCCAAAGCTTCAAGGGGCGCCGAAGTCGCCCCCTTCTGACTGACCGAAAACTCCGGCGTTCTCCGTACTTAAAATGCCAATACTGCTTCAAACTACATAGACCCTTAACACTCAAACACTCAGAAATAATTTTACTAAAAAAGTAAGTTGGTAAAAGAACATTTACAAGCACAAAAAAAAAAAAAAAAATGATACGTCTCAATCTCCCCCGCCCGGGGCTTTAAGTAAGCAAAAAATATTTTTCGCTTCCTCAATCACATCAATTATCGTTAAAGGCAGGCTTTCGCTTAATTTGCCTTACCTATATTTTACGCTAGTCCTACTATTATTTTTAAATTGTTTTTGTTTGCAAAATGCGATTTATATAGTGTTTTCAAGTACATTTCAAGCAGTGGCGTACATATCACCATTATCACCCCCATGGAGTGCACGACGTTTGAGAGCTAACGATCCAGAAAAACAGCACAATAAACTACATGGGGAAATATTTTTTATAGTTTAATACGGGGTGAGGGGCGAACTTACAAATCTTGTCGGAGGGAAAGGGGCGCACCTAAGCCTATGTACGCGAAACGTTTCAAGCATATACATTAATGAATTATTTATTTTTTATAGTAGAATAGCATGAGCATGACACAAAACTGTGTTGGTTATGAAAACGAATTATTAAAGTATTTAAAAAGAAAGAGAAGATATTCGGAAATATATTATTCTCGTTTACGAAGTTTTCAACATGTATGGAATGGGGCGCGTCCGCGTACTCCTAAGAGGCGCAATATATGCAACTTATTAGTTTTCCTTCTAAATTTAGGGGAATGTCTCGAAATTTGGTACAAAAGGAAGAACATGCCATTAGAAATTATTTGTTTCCTTACTCAACCTGTGTAGAATAGGGGTAGAGCGAGTCCGTGTCACCCTAGGGGCGCAATGTCCGCAACCGTGTTTTCCCTCTTTATTTAGGGGAACGTTTCGAAATGTGGTACACAAGAATCAAAACATTTATAAAAAATATTCGTCCTCTTTACCGGTTCTCAACTAGTTTGGGGTGGGGTGCTTTCCACATCCCCCCCCCCCAGGGGAGGAGAATGTCTGCAAGTTTGAGTTCTCTCTAAATTTAGGAAGGATATTTTGAAATTTAATTCAAGAGAAAGAAAATATTCGGAAAAATTATTTCTGTCCGTCACCGGTTCCGCACGAATATCGGATGGAAGGTCCAAAACCAAATGGTCCATGAACAAAAGATCCATGTCTAAAAGATCCGCGGGATAGAAGGTCCGCGAGACAGAGACAGAACATACGCAACTTGTAACGTATATTTCCCTTTAAATTTAGAGGAAAAGTTTTGGATTTAGATGCAAAAGAAAGAAAGAGATTTGGAAAATCTATTTGACTCACCCACGATTCTCAACCTGTGTGGAAGTGAGGCTCGTTGATATTGCGCCCTAGGGGCGCAATATCAGCGACTTATCATCCCCCACCCCCCTAAACTTTTGAGAGAAAGTTTTGGAATCGGGCACACTCTAAAGGTTTAATCCGTAGCACAAGCGGCTGGAACACCAAAGGGGGTCAAGATAAATGTAAGTGGGGAAAGAAAAATATGTGTGCGGGGGGGGGGGGGGTGCGAAGCATCACCTCGAAAGTTTTTCTTTTTTTTGAAGATAAATTTTGCTATATTGGGTAGGGATTTTAACGTTACTAATTAAATGACCTCTAAAAATGCGAAATATGAACTTAGAATCAACCAGGCTGGTTGTTCTTTATTCATTTTTATGAAGTAATATGAAAAAAGACCAATGTTATGGAATTTTCAGCTGTTATCTTGGTAAAATTAATCAATCCATCACTGAGTAAAAAATCGTTTTTCACTCGATCATCATTTTATAGATTTCCGTAGTAGCCCGATTTTATTAATTTCGGTTTAACTAACTTACATTATATGACTTTAATTTCGTCGCTGACGTATCTTTTGAGATGGTATGTTCGATTTTGTTTTATTTTATTACTGCGATTTTTTCTTTCTTTTTTTTTTAACTACATTAATTTTTGTTTGTTGAAAAATGAAGGATTTTTTGGCGTGGGATAAAAAATATCGGAAATTTGTAAAAGCTAGACCACCCAGAAATCTCATTTCCTAATCACACACTTAGGGAGTCTTAGCCACTTATCTTGATGACCATCATCATAATAAAAAGGGATGGAGAGAGGGTCACTTCCTTTCACACTACTCACATTACAACGTAGATCGCTGTCATTGTTGGGGGATTCCCTCAACCCTGGATCGCTGTAAGCAATTGTGTCACATCTGTTTTTATTCATCAACAGGACTCGACTCACGTCGAAACATCTTTGCCCAGTTTCCAAAAGGGCTTTTTCTCAGAATGCACCATTTTTCCTTGCCAGCTTTCTATGTCAGATTACCAAGACAGTTTTATTGCTCATCTGACATCTCGTTCTTTCTTCCGACCGTTTTAGGTGGACAAAGAAAACTAGAGCGCTGGGGGGTTGCTGATAAAAATATAATTGGATGCCACACCCGCACGCCGTCGCGTGTTCATTTCAAGTGTCCATGCAAAACATTGTTTCATTTTAGCTCTTTCGTGACGAGGACCATGTCCCAAGTTTATTAGCTTTCGAAAAAATTATCCCGAATGTCTTTAAAGTGTATTTAAAATTATATTCAGTGCATAAATAGAGTAACCGAACTATTTTTTGAGAATATTCCGAAATGTAAGTAAAATGATTGATTATATATATACTATATATATATATATATATATGTTTATTAATTCACTAATTATTTGTTATAATTATTTATTTTGTTGAAAGTATGCTGTGTTAAGATTTGTTAGTGATCGAATTTTCTTTTAGTGTTGTAAAAATGTTTCGGTCACTAACGCTTCGCAAAAAAATATTTGTTTCTAGTTATGATTACAACTCAGGGTGTATCGAAAGTACCTTTGTGTGTCTGCGTTATTTAATTAAACAAATATTTTTGTTTTCCAAATGAGGTCTGAAGTTAAAAGTTTTCCACAAAAAATTCATTCTTTCTAAATATTAAAGTAAGGTTTTTTTTTTTCTTTTCCCAAGTTGACCGAGGTAAAGAAAGAAGTTGAATATTATTGTTAAATATAATTTTTGCTGCAATGCTATAGTTACGTCTCCCGCATAGTACAAAAAAAAAATAGAATTTTTTTAAAAGTTAAATTTTTCCTCACGAAAAAATTAATTACCTACTTTGCGTGGCATGAAACATGCTTTCAACACTAAAACTGCTAATTCTTTTGTAAAATGACCTCCTGAATCCATGCAATGAGGGGAGAGATTTTTAGAGGGGAAGAGAGCATTATATCAACCGCAGAGATGAAGCGAACTTCGGCCTATGATAATTTATGTTGCAAATTTGCATTTTAAAGTTATAATTACATAAAATATTGTTATTTAAGCTATACACAATTATCAAACATAGTAAAACACATAAGAAAATTATGTTTAATTAATATGATTGTGTATATTGAACCCGTGGAATCAGAAACTGTTCAATAATTAACAATATATTCTATTTAATTAGAAAAAATATTTATTTGCTTATTTATTCTTATGAAATAAACAAGTCAAATAAAATTTAATTTAATTAATAATTATATGAACTTCAATTGCTTTAAGTTACTTTAACACTTCAGTTGAACACTTTAGCTGCTTTAAAATGAGCCATTTTTAAAAACATTTCTACTTTTGTAACGTAGAAAAAAGAAGAAAATTTAATTTTTCTCATCTACCAGACAATAATTTTTTTTTAATCATATTTTATTTTATAGAGTTATTGTGTCACAGATGTAAACTATCAGTTTTTGTCAAATTTATGTGGTAAAAAAAATTAACACATTTTGTAGATATAATCAACAAAAAGTAAATTGAAACTGAATTTTATTTATTTTTTATCAAGCAAAATACGAGGAAAGGGCCCATTCGCACACATCCACTTTTGATGAAAGATACAATTAGTTTCAATTTCATTTGTTTTTAAAAGAAAAAGCTTATTTTTCATTTGATCATTCTAGAAATAAACAGTTCTAAAATTAAACGTATTAAATATTTTATATAAAATATAAACACTGAATTACAAGTAACGAAAAATGCATGTGCATGACTCTAACAAATTCAACATAAGTTCAAAATTTTTATATGAGGATATTTAGATATCTATTACACCTAAATGCTTTAGCACCTAAATGCTGTTAAATTATTCTGTGATTTAAGATTTGATAGCAGTTGGTTTTATTACAAACATCAGCTTAATTATTAATTATGCTTTTTCACATTCCAAATAATGCTTCATGTTACTTGCCATAAAGAAGTTAGAAATGTTTTCTTTTCTGGTACTACTAGTAAACTAGCTGTCGTGGCCGTCACGAAACTTTCTTCTATATCTATCTTATGAATTCCGGTTACAAAATAAAATACGTACTCGCCCGAGTAATTGGAGACAGCTACAATTTCCCAATTATCGTAATAACCCTGCAAATGCAGAATCAATGAGCGAAATTGGAAATCATTGCAAAAGCCTTGTTTAGATTAATTGCAAACATTTTATTTGCTAGTAAAAAGAAATTGGCAACAGTTAAAAATTTCAAATCATTGAAAGTTTTCAGCTGTTTTGATAATTAAATAGCGTGAAAGCGATTTTTTAATGAATTAATTTTTCGCATTGTTGACTAAGCGCAAAAATCACCCCACCCTCCTCCTGGGGCGATTGGCGCCAAAATTTAATCGATGCTTGCTTCCATATTGGGTTAGTGTTATTCCAAATTTCATTCAAATCGCAGCAATATTTCCCGAGATACAGTAGGTGCAATGACAAAATAAGCACTTTTGATTGCTCCACCCCCCTTTGAGATATTGACACACAAATTGAATCAGCACCTGTACTCAATAGGGTCTACCTATGGACCAATTTTCGTTTGATTCCGCCGGTTACTTCCTGAGATATAGCAGTCACCCCCGCGCAGAACACGTGCGATTGCTCCACCCCCCTTCGAGATATTGACAAACAAATTGAATCAGCACCTGTACTCAGTAGGGTCTACCCATGGACCAATTTTCGTTTGATTCCGCCGGTTACTTCCTGAGATATAACAATCACCCCCGCGCAGAACACGTGCGATTGCTCCACCCCCCTTGGAGGAATTCGCTAAACAAAGTCAGGTGCACCAGTTCACATGGTGGTACATATGTGCAAAAATTTTTGTTCGATTTCATTCAGTAGTTTTTGCTCTAGCGCGGCCACAAAAACTGGTCACACACATACAGACTCACACACACACAGACAGACAGACAGACAGACATTTTCCAAAAATGGTCGAAATGGACTCAGCGCACCTCAAAACGTGCAAATCCGTCAAAATTCGACATTCGAAAATTTTCACGAAACCAATACTTTCTTCTATATATTAGATATAGAAGAAAGTAAAAACAAAAAATAGTGAAATTAATCAAAATATGAAACGGTAAGCCAAAGATTTTGTGTAACACTAAGAATATTAAAACATAAGGATTATTCAAAGCTTCCTTAAGTCCAGACCACCTCGGACCCCTTTCTGAAAATTACTAACTTCTCTCTCTCCCCCCCCCCCCCCCATGTGCTAATATGTTTTTACTGTTCCTCCTTTAAATTTATTGCTCTTTGTATTATTTTGAGCTCTTATCTAGTTTTCATTATTTAACATTATTATTTTGCACTGCAAAAGTAACAATCTATAAGGAATTAAAATGTTATTACCTAATTTCTACAGTATCTATATACATAAAAGACTATCTTTGAAAACGTATGTCCGGGGTAATCTTCCAAACTACTGGACCGATTTTAACCTTTTTTTCACCGTATATAGCTACAGTAACAGGGAGCAGGATAAGCTGTAATTTATTTCTAAAAAGCTTAGTTTAAAAAAGTTAATATGGAAAACAGTTAATTTTATGTCATTTCCCCATTAAATGATTAAATTTTCAACCCA
Source organism: Uloborus plumipes (assembly GCA_038373865.1). NCBI lineage: Eukaryota > Metazoa > Arthropoda > Arachnida > Araneae > Uloboridae > Uloborus > Uloborus plumipes. Next base: position 58,914 of record JAXGGA010004540.1, read on the forward strand.
TTGTTGCAAAAATTTGGTGCCATGCAGCAACAATATTGATTGTAATCATATTGAAAATTTTGAACCAAGGCTTCTCTGGAGTAAGTATGGAATTTATTGCCTTCTAAGGATTTTTATATTTATCTGAGCCAACAATCGCTAACGGGTGAAATAAAAAAAAAATTGATTTTGGCAATAGTTAGAGAATAGAAAGTGTTTATAGTCAAAAAAATTTCTAAATTAGGTACATAATGTTTTCACCGCACCAATGTTGTCACGAGGATATAAACTAATAATGGGACTTATTTAACGAGCAATATTTGGAAATGGTTAATTTCAGTGCGATTGATACTGTAAATATATATTTATTTTACTATATCAAGCTTATAACATTTCCTATTTACTCAAACATTATTTGTAGCTTGCTATTTTTTTTTAGCTTGCATTATTTTTTTTATAGTTTATTCATAACATAGCCATTGTTTACAGAAGTAGCCATTATGTTTATAGATATGCACTTTAGTGTTGGGAAATTTATGAATGAGTTTCACTAAACCACCCTACACCCACAGAAACCCTGGCAGGACCGGGTACCCGGCTAGTGTTTACTATGAATAACGAACTTCTGAAGTTTCGTGAACAATACAATGTTAGCTTAGTTTAAGTGTGTTTATTTTTCATGGGTTGCGCATGAAATATTATTTTTGGATTGGAAATATGCGTTCAAATAGAGGTTTCAAGGTATAAGGGGGCATAAAAGCAAGAAAATTTTTTGAAGAATGATACTCAACTTCATTGTCGAAATCGGCAAACATGAAAAAAAAAAAAATCATTGTAAAGAATTAAAGGGGGAGGAGATCGAAAAATGATTATTTCATAAGAATCTGAGTATTTATTTTTAGTAATTAATTCATCAGACACGCATGAAATTAGCAGTTCAGTTTGGAATAAATTATGGTTTTTAATAATTACATTAATTTTTAATATCTTTTATAAATTATATTCATAATTAATAAATTAGATTAGTAAGGATTTATTTTTTTCATAATAAATAATTAACTAACTATAGTACTAATTAATTAATCACAGTAGTAATTAATCAATTATGTTAATAATTAATTACATTAATAATTAATTGTATTTATAATTAATTATATTTATAATTACTTATATTTATAATTAATTAATAGTTAATTAATTACACCAATTAAATACTGAATTAATAATGAATGTTTTCTTTTTAATTGGTAAGGCGCCGGTTATCTCAGGATGCCCGCGCCGAATTTGCTTCCCAGTCCGACCCTGATGACGAAATAACCTTTAATTTAAAAATAGCTCTTTGTGGACAGACCCTCACTTTTTATGTATTGTCTGCGAATGAATGAAATACAGCTCACTAGATCGCTGATATCTTTTTCAATTTTCAGAGTACAACATTTTTGTAGTTATAAATTTCTGTCGTTCGCGCATGCGCCGTGAAAAAATATTTCCTTTTAACGTTCATATCTCATCGAATTTTTAATATTTTTATTTACCGTTTTAGTAAGTTCTTTCTCTTGTATTTTGTCATTTTTCCTGAAGTTTTGATAAGGTTTGATCAAAAACTCTGCGTGTTATGAGCAAAAACCCTTCAATCAAAATTGCCATTTTTTAAAAAATGTTTCATATCTTCGGAAGTAAGAGTGGTACGTTCATAAAAATTTGTACAGTAATTATACATAGTATGCTAATTAATTACTGAAATTTATAGCTGATTCCGAGCTATTTTCGAAGAGTTATGGTCAAAAAGCGGTTTTATTTTAAACCCCCCTTCTTGTCGTCCCCCAAATGCAAGGGTAATTTAATTTCAACTTGGAAATGTTCGGTGAAGCCTATATTTTGTATGACTAAAGTTAAAGAACAGTTGATCATTTATTTCTCGAGCTATATGTAAAAATGTGAATTTTTGAAAGTGTCCGGATACTTTTGGCCACCTAGTGTATATTTCGGATCTCGAAAATGGCTCTAATGATTTTGATAAAATTTTGTATTTAGGTGAAGTTTTGGTTTTTGAGTTCATCTACCTCGACGTTTTTTCTGTAAAAACGCGAGTTTTCACGACCCACCCACCCCCGTTTTTCGTGCCTTCATGAAAAGTTTGAGAATATTTCTTTCCACCATTTTCTTTATGATGACAATCATTGTTACTGTTTCATAGAAACAATGTTTTATTATAACAATGGGTTTTATACTTTTCATTTCATTTTATTTGGCGCCGGAGGCGCAGGAGAGGTTGATGAGAATGCAGGGCTGCCAACTACTACGCATTTAGCGTAGCAACTACGCATTTATCTAGCTTACTACGCACTACGCATGGAGAAGCAAAATCTATGCATTTGTTGTATAATCATACGAATAACTATATTATATACGAATAACTATATTAGCTATATTACCAATTCTAGCATGGGTGGTTTATCTGTATGAAAGTGCTGTTAGGATTCTACAAAAAATAAAATTATTAATCCTTTGGTAGCTCATTCCAAAACTTACCTCATATTATACTGTTATACAACGTATTATATAAGTCAAAAGTCATTTTTTCAACTTATGATAAATGTACAATTTTTACTTCTTTTCTTTTTTCAGAAAACTGCACTTCAAGGAAATTGGCCATAGTAAATTGTCAAAAACTGACAACAAAATGAAGAGGATTGATGACTATTTTCAGTGAAATGTTTGTATCATCAAGCAAATCACATTCATGTACATATTGTAGTTGAATATTTGTAATTCTATTATAGTTTAAATTATTGAATAAAAATTTTATTTATCGTTATATTTTACTTGATATTAAACATTGCTTGATACATTTTTTGTTACTTAAGGAGAAGCAGCGTTATTATTATTGTGTAAATGAAATAAGTGATGGATCTATATTTCTTAAATTTTGTGAAGCATTATCAAATGTCCCTTCTTATCAATATTAATATTTTTTTAGTGCAAAGAAATTCAAAGTAATATGGTAAATAGCATTGTAATTGCTTTTATCAACACTCAGCTATTTTATAATTTTTAGTACTTTCCAGATTAAAATTAATTCCTTTTATTTAATGTTACTTTCATTGACTAAGTGGGTGTTATTTTCAAAGTTCTTATAAATTGATAAACTGTCAGTCGACTAGAAGCTGGCAAATGTAATGCCAGCGTCAAACCAACTTTTAAACAAAAGTATCTAAGGCTAAAGCAGGTTATTATGGACCTGCGAGTGTAAATTCAGCAGTTTGAAAACTAATTGAAATTTTGCTGGAAAAAATATGGTTGCTGGGTTTGTAGTATGATTTTAGGAAGGGTAGATCCTCTGCAACTACCTTGCATTTCATTCTGCTGATTAAGATACTATGGTTTATAGATTTTAAAAAATGTTAGTGTTGCTTTTAGTGACTTTCAAGAAGATCTCAATTAAATATCACGTATTGTTCTTATGAGCAAACTGGCTAATATCATAATAGATGAAAAACTAATTTGGGTTGGCTAGCTCTGAGAAAACTGTGGTTGTCATGCATAATCATTCGCAGTGGACTGATGTTTTAAGTAATATTCCATGAGGTTGTTTTAGAGCTATTATTTTTATTATTTATTTTTAAAAAACTAATATTGAATGAAAGACATTCTGGAAACATCAATACTTTTGCAGATGATGTCAAAGTGACAAGAACATAAATACCACTTTTCATTATTGAGGGCCTGATTCTGTCTTTATAAAAATGGTGGATGGATTTCAGTTATTTTCCTTTCATTACAATTCTAAAATTTCATCTAGTGATATCTATCAGTAAAATAAGAATTTTATTGATACATTTCAATTAAATTTTCTTCCAATTATTATTATTTTAGTATAGGATCTCAAGTTTAGCAATTGCAGGACCAGTACATTTAGTAATGCTGTAATTTGCCAATTTTTTTATTACTACATAACAAGGCTTACTCGAAAAGTTACCAAACTATCGCTTTAACAAGTTTTTTAGAAAGTTGATAAACTTTCGAGGAACTAGTATAAATATTGTATATATTTGAGGATAGGTTAAGCAATATAGTACATAAAAGAATACTCGAAAATTGTACAATCGACTTATTGAAGTGCTGCAAAATTACTTCCCAGATGTTCATAACATTTCCAGTTTTACTTCAATTCTTTTAAAGTTAACACTTAGGTGAAGTTTTTCAATTACTAGTCCAAGCTAAAATTTTTATATATATATATATGACATTTTTTGATGGTTTCTATATGAATTTGACCTGCTGATTCCGAATCCGTTGAGTGCCAGACGCTAAACCTTGAGCATTTTTGTTAAAGTGGCGAAATCCAATATGGCTGCTATAAAAGGTATGAAGCAAATTAATGGAAACGTATGTGCAATGAAACATATTTTACACTTAAAAATGATTGTACTTTTTTTTGTCAAAATGCAATTCTATTAAAAATAAATATTTATGAAAAGTATACGAATAAAAAATTTTACCAAATAATAAAATTCAAGATATCAGCCTAAAAAGTTGTAAGGTTTAATTTTCAGGTATTAATCAACTTTTAAACCGTAATAGACCTGAAAATGGAATGTTTTAACAAAGATAAATGTTTAAAATGATATACAGGGATCATAAAAAATGTGATTTAGCCTAACAATAACACTAAAAATATTTAGAAACATTCCAAATTTAAATTTCGGGATTTTGCCGGTTTAAATCAATTTCCTTGAAGAAACAAGTTTCTTTTACGAAAGAGCTTCCTATATTGATACAAGTTGCATGAACGGTGACTTCTCACTGTTGTAAAAGGTATTTTTAGCTACCAGTTGGAAGGTATATCCAATGTGTATGTTTAGTGTTTCGCCTTCAGCTCGATTACAGATTGTCCAGATTGACTTCAGCCAAATAACGGTATGTGCAATCTATCGTTTATCGATGTTGTAGTTTTGCAAGAACTGCAAACTTATAAGCAGCTCAGCTATTTGCTTATAATTTCTGCCTTAGCACTGGCCAAATTTATTAAACTGCTCCAGGAGCCTTCCTGGTAAGCTAGAAAAGTGCCGAACAGAAGAGTTTTTGGAAAGTTCCCAATTTCTTGCCGTAAAGTGACTGACTTTTATTTGGAAGGTTTCTAAATTCTTTAGAAAGGTTACCAACTTTTACTAAGTCGTGAATCATTATCATATCAGCTTCTTCATGAGAAACAAAAGCTTGTTGAATTCCAACACCAATTTAATCGGAAAAGGATTGGTGACAGTAACAGTTACACATTGGTTTGGGGATCGAACACAGTCTGTTCACAACAAACTTAATTATTTGCGTCTTATTTGGTAAAACTTTCAGTACGATGTCTCTTTTAGAAAGTGGTGATTTTTCATTAAGTTGAAAAACACAATAGACATTTTTCTCTTGTGTGGCTCGACGTTGTGATGTAGTGCTACATTTATGGTGTCTCTCAAGCGGATTGTTTACCGCTAGAATGGTTTGTATGTCGTGCTTAATAAAGTTTTCTACACCATCAATACAATCACTCACGCAGCTGGCGTTGCGGGTCAAGATACTGCCCATAATGTTGCACTTTCACCAAGAATGATAATTTCTGGACGACTCTTATCGCCTACCCTAAAAACTGCTTTAAGTTTTGACTTTAGTGCAGATTTATTTAGACTTCTCATATTTCAATCAACATCAAATAAAGTAGTAGGATGAGGAGCCAGTTCATGACTTCATTATTTCTGTAAGGAGACTTTCCCTTGATGAATAATTTAAACCATATACTATAATTGTCTCCAGTGTATGATGTGAATCACACATTTTAGTCCTCTTTGCGATGAACATAACCATTTTTTTAACCTTCTTAATGTTTAGTGGAATCTTTGAGGCCACGTTTTCTCATATATATGCTTCTGTGAATTGCCAATTTTACCCGAGTCCTCTGCATTTGAAGTTATTAGTTTGCAATTCTTGCAAAATTACAACATCGAAAGATTGCACATACCCTTATTTGGGTGAAGTTAATCTGGACAATCCATAATCGAGCTGAAGGCGAAACACTAAACAAACACATTGGATATACCTTCCAACTGGTAGCTAAAAATACCTTTCACAACTGTGAGAAGTCCGCATTCATGCAACTTATATCAATATAGCAAGGCCGTATCCAGAGGGGGGCCCGACGGGCCCGCCCCCCCCCCCGAAACCCGAAATGTTTTATAATGTAAAACAGAAAAAAAAAAGTTTTCTTTTTTTTTTTTCAAATGGCAAAAAAAAAAGTTTTTTTTTCCTTTTAACTATTAAACGAGTGAAAATTTGAAGAAGTACAAAAAAAAAAAAGACAATTCAAATTCTCATTAGCTGCAAAACATACTTGAAAACAAGACTCTCATTAGCACTTCCAGCTCTCTTTCCCAAATCAATTCAGGCTCAAGGCACTACTTGTCAGTTTGATCGGCGCCCCCCCCCCCCCCATAAAACTTATAAAACTTACAACACTCAGATTTTACCCCCTAATCGCCGGGCCCCTAGTTTTCGACTAGGTTGAGATTGCTTCTCACCGCCCTGATTCAGTTAAGAGGGTACTTTGTTGGTCCCCATTTATAAGCATTTGAAACCCTCGAGGGACTTTAATAGCTAAACATGTCTTCAATCAAAAAGACCACACAAAAACGAATACGTTCACAGACCCTCTGCTTTGTTAAACGCTCACCAATCTTACACAAAAGTTACTTTTAAAAAATTCCATTTACAAATGCTTAAAAACCTTGAAAACTTTGTTAAATGTAGCTGTAAACCTTGAATTTTAAAGTTTCTAACACAAATGGGGGGGGGGGGGGCATCAAGTTGCGCGAAACTCAGCTCCTTGATTAAAAAAATATTCTGCGAATGCAAAATCATATTCCAGCATTTTTTGTAGCATATTTTCAAAAATAATTTTTTGTGACTCACATGTTTCATTTCTGACTATTCATTAAATACCTAATTCAGTATTTTAGAAGTTACTTTGTAATTGATTCCTTTATTAATATGTTAAGCACGAGAAAAAATATTACCCTACCTGTATTCTTTTTCGTTTTCTGCAGTACTAGTGATTGAAAAAGAAATTGTCGTTATAAGTATTTTTTAATATCTATTTTTAATCTTTAAAAGATGTGTCTTTCAAAGTTTTAACAATTTCGTAAGACTGTCCAATCAACTATTAAAACGTCAGAGACTGGAAAGTGCAAATGAAATGCTTTAAAGAATTTTAACTGTTCTAGAGTCTTTGAAAATCATTAAATACCTTTTTGAAACTCCTTTAAAAGTGCTTCAATCCTATTTCTTATCAAATAATTAAACTATGAATTAACTAAATGGCCAGAATGTTACTCTCTCGTTAATTATTTTTTAAATCTCTACACTATTTCTTTTAAAGAATTTTATGTGTTTTATACTATTGGTTATTTTATGTTACTAAGTGCTGTGTCTGTCGGTGAGTTGGGGAACTGATCAAAAACTACAATGTTATGTAACTATAGTGAAAACCGATGTAAGCAAGTGATAATGTGTTAATCTTTTCCTCCCTTGTCCTTCCTCTCTGTCGCTTAATGTTAATCATTTGTTAAACTAAACATTTTTTTATGCTTTGATTAATCTTAATTTGCAAAAGAATGCAGAAAATTTATGAGATTGTTGTTTGCCTACTTTTCCAACATGTTTTTGAAGTCCCAATTGCTCCATATAAGGCCTCAAAATGCAGAATTTTAAAACTGTTTTTCAAAAATTTACCCGTGGGAGAAACCCCCGGACCCCCTCAAATTACGGATATTCTTCCCCACTTAAAAAAGTTCTCATTGCATATATCTCTCTTGATACCCCTATCCCAATAAAGGTCAGTTCAAGAAAATAATAAGAATAAAGAAATGAAAAAAAACAACACACACACACACACACATCAAACATCGTGGGGGGGGGGGGGTCAGCTAGAAATTAGACTCATAACACACACAAAAATGTATGTGTGTTTGGGCAATGTGCGAAACTGGGCCCCTCCCGAAATTTTTTTCTGGATACGGCCTTGCAATATAGGAAGCTCTTTCGTAAAAAATACTTGTTTCTTCAAGGAAATTAATTTAAACCGGCAAAATCCCGAAACTTAAATTTGAAATGTTTCTAAATATTTTTAGTGTTATTGTTAGGCTAAATCACATTTTTTATGATCCCTGTATATCATTTTAAACATTTATCTTTGTTAAAACATTCCATTTTCAGGTCTATTACGGTTTAAAAGTTGATTAATACCTGAAAATTAAACCTTACAACTTTTTAGGCTGACATCCTGAATTTTATTATTTGGTAAAATAGTTTATTCGTATACTTTTTGTAAATATTTATTTTCAATAGACTTGTATTTTGACTAAAGAGTACAATCATTTTTAAGTGTAAAATATGTTTTATTGCACGCAGGTTTCCATTAATTTGCTTCATACCTTTTACAGCAGCCATATTGGATTTCGCCATTTTGACAAAAATGCTCAAGGTTTAGCGTCTGGTACTCAACGGATTCGGAATCAGCAGGTCGAATTCATATAGAAACCTCCAAAAAATCTCATATATATAAAAAATTTTAGGTATATGGTCTTCTAGCATGGACTATACAGCATTGGTTAAACTTATTGGAAAATGTACACAGGAAGACTACTAGGTTTAGGGGCAACCCAAAACTGACATTTTTTGGAGGCAGAAATTCTCAATCAATGGAATGAAACTCCAAATTGTGTGTTGGTATATTGAACGGGAGATTCACGGCTGTACACCCTTCCCCTAAATGTAGATTTTTTTTCCTTTTTTGACCACAAAAAGCAACTGAAAACTATCATAACCCAGGCCCTTCATTTCAAATTTTTCCAGTGGTAAAGGGTGTATACAGAATGTAAATTTAAGCAGAAAACTGAAAATCATGGCCCCCTTTATACATAAAAACATTTGTTTTTTCAAAGCAGTACTCACCACCTTAACTGGCGACACCCCTGAGCAATTTTTTTCCTGCTTATACAACTGCCGAATCATAAAATAGTTGCCAATGTAAGAAAATAAATGCTTGTAAACAACTTATGCTGTTTTCATAAAAATATTTAAACCAGTAATAAAGATTTATACATTCTGCTAATGCATGTAACATACTGGCTATACTACTAGACAGCGACTTAACTTGACACTGAACGTCACTACGGGCGGAGCCAATAAGAGCTCACAAGCAGTCAGCGATTTCTAATTCGCCAAGTAGGCTGTGACGTTTTATCTAGCTCGTTTTTCATAGGCTAACGTCACGATGTTTTTGTCAAGAAACGTTGCAGTGCAGTATAGTTTAGTTTTCAATTCTTTTTTTTTTTTTTTTCGTTTTATTGCAGCATTTGTTTAATCATGTTACAACTTATTTTTACCTTTTCGAAGAAACGTTGACCTTTGCTATAAAAAAGATTTTATGTGCAAAACATTTTTAGAGCTACTATCTCTAATAATAAAGCAAAAAGTTTGTCTGAATGTATATTTGTCCGTGATGCATGTGGGGCCAAGACCGTTTGGTCAATTTTTATGAAAAATTTCGCACAAAATTAAATTGTAGCATGGGAGTGTGTATTTTGAAGCACTTTTTCAAAAATTTGATTTTTTTTCCCTATTCCTATTTTAAGCTCATTTTTCACAAATTTGACAATATGAGGGAGAAATATTTCAAGCATATTTTTAGGTCATTCAACAGCTTGGAATTTTCTGCATAAGAAATTGTTTGAAGTGTCTACAGAAATTAAGAATGCTGTAAGAATTGTTTTCAGAAAACCAGAATTGGAGGCTTATCTAAAATAAGCCAAGCGATTCTTAGATGGTTGAGCTCGAGAATAAAAGCAATGATGAATGGAATTCATTTTCACAACTAAAATTAAAGTTTGTTTTGTTGCCAAGGTTACGTCTTTACTTTAAGTACCTTTTTTCATAAATATTTTTAATTACATATTTTATTTTATAGCAATCAAAGCCCTTTTGTCTTACTAAAAATGAATTAAAGTGAAATATTTTAACTGTTAACATGTCTTTTCCAAAAATAAAAACATGTTTAATTTAAGCTAATTCTAGGTAGAAATGTTTACTTTTTCTTTATTTAGAATTTATAAAGTTTACTGTTTTGTGTTTGGTTTAATTGAATGAAATGAATTGTTCAATTGCTGTTCCAAATGATAATTTTGGAAATAATTACTCTGATGAAATAGTATTTTCATTATAGTAAACTACCGAAATGTTTTTCACACTCCCGCATCTTAAATAAATAAATACTAAAAAATAACTAAAATATCCATATTTATTTGAAACATATTCAATTTTTACAAGATATATTTTACATATATTTGTTAGGAAGGTACATACATTCCTCATTATCATTCAATAATTATTCCATCATTTTTTTAAAGCCGTCATGCACAATCCACTATTTATTTCATTAGTTGTAGATTTTAATACACCTGAAGCAATAACCATAACCAGTGTCCGGCTTGGGCAAGAATTAAAAAGTTCTTTTATCTTGTTATTTACTTCTGAAATGCTTAAATTAGTTTCTTCATCCCCAAATTGCATGTGAGTTACAAGAAAGTCATAATTTTCTAAATTATTTAAGGTACATTTAAGAACTTTTTTAGCACTTGACTTAGAAATTTTTTCTATTTCTTCTGGAAGTGTATCAGTTGGATAAGAAGCAAGAGATTCAGAAGTTCCTATCAAACACACCTTTTTAGAAGCTTTTACAATCCTTGAAAAAAATCCATTTTTTGACCCGCAATCAGATTCTTGGTTTGATTTATTTTCTTCTGATCCATTTTCTGGTTTTCTCTCTTCAGAATCTGCATTTAAATTACTGTTCGACTCTTCTGGTTCTTTAGCTTCAGAGGTTTCACTTGATGATTCATCGAATTTAGATGGGGCTAAAACAGCATCACCAAACTGTATGCTATTTTCCAATTTTACCTGAACTAACTTCATACTTGCAATTGAATCTTCAATAGGATTATGTCCACGCTTGCCTAATTGTATGGACTCTTTTAAATAATCTGCAGCAAGCGACCTAAGAGAATTCTTTTTCCCTCGTATTCCACTCTGATTAAATATCACACTAGTATCGATAATATATGGATGAATCATTCTCAGAGCATGCAAGTCACAATTAAGTGACTGACCACATAATATTGCATCTCTTGGCAAAATCCTCTGTAATTCTTGGTGAACATCCGAGAGCCTAACATAAACATTTCTCAACATCTCTGCAGTTACTCCGCTAAATTTCGTTCGATAATCAACCACCTTGTCAGTGGGTTTAACGAAACTGTGATACACAACCTCTAGCTTTTCATCCACGACTGCAATTCTAGTCACTTCATTATGACTTTTGACTGTTTGACACATTTCACAATCAAGAGCAAACATCGGAGACGTATCTGTAACAGGAGCATATAGATCTTTTGTAAAGACATAATTATCGCAGATGGAATGCTCATAAATACTCTTTGGCAAAGGATAATGTTCCATGACCAATTGTACAGGACTCAATAACAAATGCAACTTCGAAAGTTTGTTCTTTTTTGGCAATTCTTTAACAGCTTTTTCTTCCACTGGAAATAATGAAGAATACGCAATTTTATCTTTAAAATATGTATCAGACACTAAATGTAAAGTGCTCAGCTCTTTAGCGAAAGATGCATTTGAAGAAGCAAATTCAATTGTGATGGGAAAAATATCAATCACATCTTGCAGGGAAGCAAGATTGCCAATAAAACTGTTTTTTGTTAGTCCATCAATCACTAACAGAACAGTTTTCACAACATTCTCTGGCCTGTCGATCTTTGCCCACCGACAATCATAAGGTGCTATGTTTCCCAGAAGTGATCGCAACAACAAATGGTGAATGTCTTGAATAAATAATGGAAATGTTTTAGAAGTAGTTTTATAGTTCCTCAAATCAACATGAGCTTTGAATCCAGTTTGAGTAAGGGAAAAAAAAGGAGCCTTCTCTTTCTTTTTCGTATATTTCAGTAACTCTCCTTTTAACGCTTTATAACTATCTTCTAAAGATTCATTAGACTTCTTCTTTTTCCAAGACGATTCGCTCTTGTCACTATCAAATAAACTCATTAAATTCAACTTTCTCTTTTTTGCTTCTTTTCTTTTGGTTTTATTGACATTCTGAGTGGAACGTGATGAGGAATTAGAAGAACCACCCATTCTAAGAAATGAAAATTAGTTGTGCAACCTTTTTGAAAAATTCTTAAATGCTTGTTTTCTGAATAACTCCAACAAAATCATCAAATTTCACAGAAATTTCCATTCAATTCATTTTGAATATTAATAATTACCGAATACGTGCAGTGCAATGATTTTAGCAGAAACGATAAACAGAAAATTTGGCTGCCATGCCATGTGAAAAGAAGTTACGGTTAAGATACAAAAGTCTAGACCATTAAGTTTATAAAACTGCAGCGTTTCTGTAAGAAAGTATTCTGTTAAAGTTTATCACAGCGAATTTCTTTTTCTTTCATTGATGTTTTAAATTCCATTTTGCACGTAATGGACCAAATCAACATCTGATCAAAATTATGCATAATCTGATGGCAACTCAACTTTCACACCGGCGAAAACTTTGTTTACTTTTGTCACTTTTGGTTTCGTGATCGTGGTTTTACTTTAAAACTGAAGAAAAACAGTTAAAAAAAATTTCTCCCTGTCGTCTTTGGATTTCGATACTTCAATTATAGGTCAAGTGTTTTTAAATTGTCACATAAGCACAATGATAGGCAAAATATTTACGTTGGGAGTTGCATACTTTGTGCAGGGCATAGCTTATGGTTTCCAAGATAAATTTATTCCAATGTATTTAAGATCAGCTGGATTTTCACACACGCGTCTGTCTTTAATGAAATTAGTGTTACTGCCTTGGCTTTGTAAAACAGTTTTCGCTCCCTTTATTGATCTTTTCTGGAGCAAATGGATGTGGCTGATATTTAGTTTGGCTAGTCTTACCTTCGTTTCTTTTTTAGGAATTTTTATCAATATTGAGTATTTTTTTATCATGTCTACTTGGTTACTGCTTTTAAACTTTTTATCCGCATTTCAAGACGTTTCAGTTGATGCTTTAGCATTGCATATATTACAAGAACAGGAAATGGGTCATGGAAATACTGCTCAAGTTGTTGGTTATAAATTAGGAGCATTGTTTGGTGGTGGCATAGTATTTTGGGTACATTATTACCATGGATGGAGCTATACATGTTTATGTTTGACAAGTATGTATGTTATGTCTATGATTGTGTTTCTACCTATGTACACTCAGTATTTAAAGTTGACAGTGGAAAGTGACAAACAAAAACTTAAAACAGAAGATGCCCCTGAAAATAGTGCTGAACCTCCTGAAGTCGAAAAGCCTTTCAGCATAGAAGAATCTCATCAAAATTTACTGCACAGAAGACATGTTCAAAAGACTGATGATGCTTCTTCAGAAGAAAGTACTGAGAGCTCGAAACCACTTGTTTCATCTTCTAAAAAATTTAATGTTTATGAAATTCCACAAGTAGTTTTATCCACCAAAGGAACTCTTCCTATTGTATTTTTTCTTCTTCTGTATAAATTAGGTAATTTAAATTTCTTTTTTCATCATTAGTGCAAATATAAACATTATTAAATATATTATTGGAAAACATTACAACAGTTGCATATTTGAACAATAAAATATTTCTTAAATTTAATTATGAAAATACGAATTAATGGGAATCAACTATTTGTAGAATAAATATAATTTAACCAGGATTAAGATCAACCTAAGTATTTTAATTGTAACTGTGATGAATTTTATCTGAACAAAATTTAATCAGATTGAAGTTAATCTTTCTCTACAATGAATTAAATTGATTTAAAGCATCTGTGTTCAGATTGAAGGTATTCTATTCTATACCATACATTGTCTGACAATTTGATGAGTTCACTAATTTATAGAACTCTTAACCAGCTTAAGTTGAACACGTTTGTTAGTTTATTTGTTAGTTTATTGTTCAATTTAGTTTTACTCAAACCTTAAAAAGAAAACATGTAAAAAATGGTCAGTAGTTGGTATAAAATGTAATCTTTTATTGATGAAAAAAGAATTAAGTATCTATATATTTTTTAATTTGTTACAGTATAGCATTTAAAATTCAAATGCACATTTCAAAGCTTGTTCAGGTGAAAATCGGATGATTTTGAGCTAGTTTTTCCTTGTAGAAATTATTTGAACTTTCGTTGGGTGAAGTTAGTGTAAACTGTAAAGTATATTTTTGAGGTGTTCCTTCAATTTTCTTTGTTTTAATAATTATATAATCCTCCCCAGAGTACATACTAAACTAAACATCTTCCAATTTTTCCTTCAATATCTGTAAACAATGAAGGCTGTTTTTTTGTTAAATTTTATTGAAAATGTAATTGCATATTGTAATTATATATTGTAGTGTTATGTACTTTATTGTATGTGTGATATGTTCATACTTATTGAATAACAGCTTTATATGATTAAATGACATAATATTTTTCCTTAACTGTATTTTCTTGTGTATTTTTGAAAATCCAAACTACCTACGGTCGCAATTAGTTCGGATTTTTTATGCAATATATTTTAAAGAAAATGTTTTTTTAAATGCCAAGATTTTGTTTGATGAAATTAAAATTGTGTTTTCTTTGCATTGTTAGGTTAAGTCTTAATTATTTTCATTTCACTTTGTAGGAGAAAGAGGAGCACTCACCACTTTTCCTATATTTCTGGTTGATCAAGGTTTTTCAACTAAAGATATAGGATTATGGACTGGCATCTTCGGTCAGTTAGCTTCACTTGGTGGATCATTTTGTGCAGGAATGTTGATTTCGCAAAAATTGTAAGTAACATTTATTCTTTAACTGTTTGTTGAATATCAATGCAAAGCTTTTTAAAAACTATTTTAAAAATAAATGCTGGCTTAGGATATTAATTTTATAAACTAATATATGCTGACAGCGTTGAACCGCAATAAGCCCTGCTGTAAAATAAGTCAAATGTAGGTTTAGGTGAGGAAGCATGTAGCTTTGCTGACAATGCCACTGGTGGTATTTTTTGGTTTTGAAAATTTTGCCACATTTTATTAACAGTCATCTGAAATAACCATTATTAAAGATATAATTTAAAAATGGGAATATAATTTATTATTTTATTACAATGATCCTTTAGTAGTATAATCAGTTATGACACTGGTTAAGTAGTATTTACTAACTAAAATTTCACAGTAGAAGAATATGAAATACGACTACAGATGACATGGGCAGACTTTGAAAGTTTGTGAAACATTACTAAGGGCGGTCAATAAATGGTGTCACACATTTTTTCAACATTTTTGACTCTTTCCCCCTCCTCTTTGTTACATATCATGCTATTTTTTTACAAATATATAGCTGAAAAAATGTGATGCTGCACTTTTTGTTACCCTTCTCCCCCCTCCTGTCATAAATTTGGGAATTTCACAATTTCCCCTTCCTCTTTCAAAGTATGACATCATTTCTGAACAGTTCAGTGTTAGAATTAAGAATTTAAAACTTGGCATCATGATGACTACCAGTTTAAATTTCAAGACGACAAACAATCTATGTACCAATGTAAGAATGAAGGCTTTCAGGCCGGAGTAAATACTAGTTACGGATTCCGGGCTGTTGTGCCGTGGTCTGGATGGCTTTAATCCATACTTTTCAATCTCAACTGCGGCGATCATCTTCAGTGGGTGTCGTTGATTTATTTGGCGACTGATGCGAAATTTCGAACTGCTGCAAGAAACTGGATGCTAAGCTTTGGCATCCAGTCATCTGTCAATCCCGAGCCGGAAAGTAGAGGGCGCTGCGTTTTCAATTTAAAATCTTGCAGCAGTTCAAAATTTCGCATCAGTCGCCAAATAAATCAACGACACCCACTGAAGATGATCGCCGCAGTTGCGATTGAAACGTATGGATTAAAGCCATCCAGACCACGGCACAACAGCCCGGAATCCGTAACTAGTAATCTATGTACCATTTTTAGTGGATCATATTTATGCATTCAAATATAATATTTTAATTAAACATACTGCTGATAGCATATTCATAAAATATATAAGAACCTTTTTCAAAAAACAAAACTGACTACTCAAGAACTACTTTTATAAGTATTTTCTTCTGGCCAATCCTGGACCTTAATCACAAGAAGCCAGGGAAAAAAAGCTTTATTTATGACCCTAAACTTGATGGCTTCAAATTTCACACCTAAGGTCCAAAATACAGGCGTCAAATCAAAATTTTTTATTTCAAAATACGACTAACGACTGCTTATTTCTAACACTGGGACAACTCCCTAGCACTGCTTAGTTAACAAATGCATTAGGCAGGTTGGTAAAACCAAGAAAACTAGTTAATGCTATTAATGAGTTAATTACAATATTTTAATGTTTTTTAATTAACAATCCAGTAGTTTTATTTAACTTTATGTTTAACAAACTAATAACATTTTGTTAAACTTAAAATACAATTTAGAAATGCATTTTCGTCTGCATGGAATGGGATGCACCTAAAGCAATTTCTACACATTTTGTGAGTAAAAAAATTTCAATGTCACTGCCCCAGGCAATACTTACATATTAGGCTGTTTAAGCCTTTACTGCAGAATTATCCTGAAAAGGTGACAGACTCTAATATTCATGAGAGATTATAGAATTCAGATAAGGACTAGTTTTAAGGCTGTCATCTGCTTGGTGATTTCATCTTTACAGTGCATGCATGGATGTTGTTTATATTTTGACTTTCAAAAAGCTTTCAATGCAAGTTGCTCTGCTGAACAAACTATTGGAGCTTGCATGGGAATTGGAAAAAAAAAAACTTTAAATTGTGCTTGAAATTACAGGGGTCAATCTAGAGAGAAATTAGGTCCGTTAAAGGACCCTTCACAAAATTCAGGCACTCAAAAAAGGACCCTTCACAAAATTCATTCACTCAAAAAAGGACCCTTAACAAAATTCAGTCTCTCAAAAAAGTTCCCTTCACAAAATTCAGAAACTCAAAAAGGGATTCTTCACAAAATTCAGTCACTCAAAAATGGACCTTTCACAAAAATCCCACACTCAAAACTGATTCTTCACAGAAATCCGAGTTTACGGAACAACAGGGAATATTTTTTGCCGTAACTATTTTTCACAAAATTAGGAATTAGCTTTTACAAAATTTTGAACTATTTTTCACAAAATTCCAAAAACAGGACCTTGTTCAAATATCCTGGATTGACCCCTGAATTAGTTCACTAGGATGTAACAAAGAGCAAAAGGCAGTTGTTATTTGCAATGGGGTGGATAGTTTTAAGATGGCTCTTGATCTTTATTGGGGAATGAAATTGCCTAAAACCAGCCTAACTGGGCTTGAGCCTGCTGCTGATTGTTCTTTTGTATTTGTATCTACAATCTAAATCTGCTCTACAGTTATGGGGAAAAAAAATGCAAGTAACCTACAAACAACTTAGACAGTCAGATGTTATTTTCTTTACCTTATTAAGATGATTTGTTGTATAATTTGCGTCGTAATTAAAAATGATATGTTTTAGCTTTTCTTTGGTAAATATTTTGTGTTCACATATTTATTTTTTGTTTTTGTTTAGGGATCTTTCTATGTTTCTTCATTATGTTTTGATTGCAAGGAGTGCTCCGATTTTTTTCCAGTGGATTATCATTAATTTGTGGTTTCCGTCTTTACCTTCATTTCTGCATTCTATTTTGTTCTGTAAGTTATTTTTGTAACAAATCATATTCAGACGATTTTCTTCATAAAAGCTAATTATTACTGCATGGAACATTAAATGCCCACTTTTGTTATATATTTCATTCATGAGCTTAAAAAAAATCAACACGAAGCAGAATAATTCAGGAAAAGACGGTGCATGTACACACTTTAAAATCATAATGCCAAGTATTGAAAAAGATGTTAAGCTTATCTGAAATAATTTATCATATTAAATGCTTAACTGATTAGTATTTAATTTTGTTACGTTAATGACAAAGTGGCCTTAAAAGTAATATTTTGAAATTAATTGTGCTTGGTTTTTAGTGAAAAGTTCTTATGGTGTGATGCCCTCCAAGCTCAAATCAGATCTCTGATCAGTTGCTTCATTGCCCAAGTTTGATAGTTTCATTGATAAAATCTGTTATGAAAACTATTTTAAACTCTATGTAAATTTTTTAGCTTACTTCCTTTTAAAAATAAAAGACAAACTACAAAGGAAAGATGAAAATAAAAGTATATATAAATATATATACAGTAAAATTCTGATGCAGTGAATGTCAAGGAACTGCAAATTTTGTTCGTTGTAATGAGAGCTGCGTTATAATCAGTGGCTTATTTACGTATGGGCTTAATGGGCTATAGCCCAGGGCGGCACTTTTTCCATGCAAAGTGAAGACCTTTTTTTTTTTAGACAGCAGGGCGGATCGGCAGCGAGAATGACCTTTTTTTTTTTTTTGTTTTAGTCACCAATGCGGCAGCGGCCACATTTTTTTCCCCTTGTATTGGCAGGGTGCAGCGGTGAACATGGACAAAGTTCATGGAGGTGGTGGCGTCCGAAGTCAAAGCCAAAGTACAAAGAACTGCCCGCACTGGATCCTTTTCCATGATGATTTATTGCTCTCTTTCTCAGACCCCTTCTATTCTCAGCAGTGGGCGACCTCGGGGGGGTGGAGGGTGGTAAATAGAAACAGATGGGAAACCAGTTTTTTGCTGCATCGTGTGAACCGCAGGAACCGTACTGTCACTTGGATTCTGATGAGAAACTTCCAGGTAACATGAGAGTTACTTACAAGATCATCTCACTAATCACTTTCCTGTGAGAGGGATAGATATCCACTGGCGTCAACGTTCCTTGTCCTAATCAACACTCAATAGCTGAGATAAACATGTAGTAGTGCCAGAATGAATAAACTGTATGATATTTTTTAACAAAAAGCAAACTTCATGTATTTTTTAGAAGTAACGTCAAAAAAAATTGTGAACTTGTGTCTGTGGCTGTCCTGTGTACAGGAGATCCCATAGCGCATAGCATTACCAATAGGCGTAGCGAGAAGTATTTCATTTGGGGAATTGAAAATTTTTTTGAAATGAAGAGTCAGAAAACGCGATATGTACTTACATGTGTGTAACCTTTTTAGCTTGTGGGGGAGAGGGGGTATGAACGCCCTGGCTACGCCACTGGTAGCTGCGACCATTGAAAACTGAGTAGACAAAGTATTTCTAACCTGGGAGGGTGGGGGGGAGGGATTGCACTTTAGAGCGTTTTTTTTCTGTTTCTAATTACTTTTTTATAATTAATTTTTGCGAAAAACTTCACAAAGACCGCCTTATTGGGGGATGATAAAATTCCTGAACCTCTTAACATTTAAAATCATCCTAAAAAAAGAAAAATTCTTGCTCAAGACGGAGTTTGTTCTAATTTTCTCTGTTATATTGGGGCAGGAGTTATAAGGGCTCTTAATTAAGTTAAAAAATCAAAAGTTAAATTCAATTTAAGGACTTGACTAAAGAGCAAAATTTCACGGGAGACCTGCAGACCACGAACTTGAAAACGACATTTTAAACGTACAAAACGTCTTTTTTGCCGTGCTTAGTAGACCCTACAGCTATAGGTGCTAACCTATAGCTGTAAAATTAGGTAAAGGTTGATTTGAACCGCTGGGGAAAAGGTGCTCTTCCAGACATTTATATATTTTGTTTAATTTTATTTTTTTTAAATTAATGAATTAATTTTTTTTACTGGAAAAAGGATGTAAAGCAAGGCTTTCAAAATTACTCCCTACTCTCCTTTTTTTTTCTTTTTTGCGTGTTTTCCTGTGTTATCTAGCAAAATTTAATTGCATTTAAAGGTTACATGTACTCTGGCTCGCGAAATTCAGCTTAATATGAGGTTATATAATGTACCAAGCAATTTATCTTCTCAGTAATTGAAATCCTTTATTACGTTCTCACCAATGTGTTTAGCTTTTTTTTTTAATCTCAAATTTCCAACAGTGCGAAAAAGTTGCCTCATGTTATTATAAGTATATGTGCAAAATTTTACTAATCTGAGTTAATATTTTCAGTTGCCTTTGGTACTACAGTCAAACTCGCTTATAACGAGCACGAAGGGACTGTAACATGTTGCTCGTTAAATCCGAGTGCTCGTAATAAACGGGTCCTTACGGTTTATTTAATACAGTGCTTGCTAACGGTGATAATATTATTGTTATTTCGTTATTCGTTTACTTTATTCCAATTGCAAGTTGTTGATAAGGTCTAGTAACATTTTTTTTTTCATTTAAATCTTTAAACAAGTTTTTAAAATTTTTAAAACCATTTTTGAAACAAGTATGTGAAGATTATTTATTTCAAAAACTGTTTTAAGTTTCGAAAGAAAGTTCTTAATGTAATTAAGTACTAAAAATGTTGATTTATAATAATGTAAGAGCAGATTTGTAGTAGTAAAAGTTGAGATTCGCAAAAGACGAATTTTTACCAATTGGCTGGTTGTTAACAACCAACCAATTTCATGTTTAACTAATTGTGTGGCCGGGCTTTGCACGGTTTACTTTGAAAATACATTTTATGTCAAGTAAATAAAAAAAATTTTTTTTTTTTTTTGCAATTCTGAAATTCAACACCTCAAGGGGGGGGGGGCCAGTTTCAAAAGCCCAGGGCGGCCTCACGTCCAAATACGCCTCTGGTTATAATGGAATCCAGGCAATGATTTGGCAGTTATTATGTTGAAACTAACGAATGTTTCATTGTATTGGTATTTGCAGCAATGACATTTTAGTGTCTTATGTTTTGTAACATTAAATGTAAAAATAAAGTAAAATTGTTTTAACTGAACTAAAAAAAGGCATTTTTTTAAAGTACGCTAATGTCGTTGAAGATTTTATGCAAATTTTTGCAACAATTAACAAATAGCCCAGTTCTTGCAACACTACTCAGCATGGTATACTACCAGCAATATTGGAAGCACTTGTGTTTTTCATGTGCACTTTTTCTCATAGGCAAAGTTGTAGTTTGAAAAGGATGCGATTCCTCAAAATAGTTAGGATATTTTTGTAAAAAATAATGCAAGTATACAGTGAATTGGGTTCAAATCATTTTTTTCAAATAAAATGAAACGGTGTTTTAACCCAAATATTTTCTTTGCACTGCTTGTAGGGCAGGCGTAAAAAGTTTTTTGTGCCTCATTTGCTACATTATTTAGCAAAACTAAATGGCGCACACATGCTACCAATAGCGTTGATAGTACCATGCAGAGTAATGTGTGACAGGAACTGAACTATCGTTGGGATGGGATGCATATCGTATCCATGTAACCTAGGCTTCAACCATAGACACATGTAAGATTTGTAGATAAAATTTAAATTGTTTCTGTATTCTTTAAATATATTTATTTATTTATAGTGCTTCAAAACCATAACTATATATTTAAACAAATGTATCTAAGATTGTTTGTGTGTGTTATTATTGAACCACTGTTTCCCCATAAAAAGCTGAACTGTACCACTCATAAAAAAACGAAAAGCTGAAACTAAATAAGATTTGTACGAGTTTATTGTAAATCAATATTCTATTAACAATTAAATTGCTAATTTTTGAGTGAAAAAACCATTAATAATTTAAATTAAAATAACACACTTCTATTTTGATTTTTATAAAAACTTAATCTTTAGCTCAGTATAAATGACAGGTAACTTGCCAGAATTTTTTAAGCTTCTTCGAAATTTGTTTGTTATAGAACAAGCTCTGACTAATTGTGAGGGACTTTTAAAAAGGGAAAAAAGTAGCCTGACTATATTTTAACTCCTGTGTCTGTGTCCTGTTTCAAGTTATTTATATTGTCTAACATAATGCTTTTTGCTTTTCAGTTTTTGGTGCAATCAGCATGTGTGTTCTAGAATTTAGTGCAGGGATGGTGACAACTTCAGTTTTCACTCTGATGATGACTTGTTCCGTTAAAGCTCCTGCTGCGTTGCAAGCAACGCACTATTCTGTTCTTTCTACTGCCGAAATTGGAGGAAAGTTGATATTTTCATCTTTAAGTGGAGCTTTAATAGATTGGTTGGGTTTATCTCAAATGTACTTCACGTTCTTTGTTTTATCTAGCTTTACTATTTTAATCCTTCGTTTTATAGAATAGTATTTTTTAGGTTTTATAGAAATAATTAAAGGCCATATTTGCATAGGTAATATGAATTAATAAAAGACAATTAATGTTCATACTATTTGTTGACAAAATATTTTCAAAAGTAATCGTTATTAGGGAAAAAAATTGAAGTGCTTAAAACATAATGAAGCATTGACACTTTCTAAAAAATGCTGAAATACATTTGTAGCTAAAATATCTATACTGACAGTTGCTTTAATTATCCACTATTTTTTCAAATTTTTTAAGACCTGAGGAATTACACGATAAAATTGTTCTGTTACTTTTTTTGGGGGGGTGGGGGGCATATAAAGGGCATGCTTTACATTACAATTCTTTCCAATCTAAATTCAACTTTGCAGTCTAATTTCAACAATGTGTTTTTTTTAGCAGACCAACAAAGAATTAAAGAGTTTTTAAATTTTTTTTTTCTGCATCTTTGAAAGCTGCAAAAAAAAAAAAAAAAAAAAAAAAAAAGCTCTGAATTTCAAATGGTTTACTTTCTATTCACGCTTATTCTATATAAATATTTTTTTAATATCATTGATATTCTTGCAGATATAAATATTTTTTCGAAAATTTTAATTTATTCACATATTTTTGAGCCATAACAGAGTTCTGCATCAAACTTTCTGGAAATGTGATAGAGTTCAAGAGAAACGTTACAATGAAACTTAAAATGAAAAGAGCGAAAGCTCAGTAAATTATGGATCATAAAAAATTAATTTTTCACTGTTTGTGCCCGAAATGCAGCAATTTATCACCTTCATAATTTCAAAACCTTGTATATTTTTCAACTTAGTTTTAAAAATCCATTTTAATATTTAACAAGAAGTTCTGTCAAGAACTAAACGAGCCTACTTTCCCGTACATCGACATCGGCATTCTAGCATCTGATCATTATTCTCTTGATTATCTAAGACTAAAAATTATGTCAAACATACCTTTTTAGCACTTGAAGCTGATTTCTAAAAGCAAAATATACCCCTCTCATCAGATGAAATAGACACATAAAAAGTAAATAAATGAATAAATAAAGTTTTGTCGCACCTTTTAAAGAATGTAACTGTTACAGTTCTTCCGTAGAAAAATTCCTCAATCGTTTTCAAAAAAAAAAAAAAAAATTAAAAGTACAAAGTACATCAAAACACATTTTATCAAAGAAAGGAAAAAAAAACTTGTCCGTCGATAAAATGTCTCGAATTTCACTTTTAATCCGTTGCCAGTTGTTAAATATAAATAAAGAATAAAATGCTCTCGTGAATGAAACATTTTTGTTACAAAAAAAAATCGTCTGCCAAAAATAATAATAATAATAATAATAATAATAATAAATTCAATAAAACAAATGAATAAATAAACAAAAAATCGTCTGCACAGTCAGTCATTTTTTTTCGGACTGTTTACTCAAAAGTTATTAGGGGTGACAGCTTGCTTGAGCGGTTCAATGTTGAACGAAAAATTGTTCAAATCGGTAAATGTAAATACGGGAATGAAGTATCCTTGAAAAGTTCTTTCCAACAAAAAAAAGTTTGTTCAAATCGGACTGTTCATTAAAAAGTTAGTATCGCGGGACCGGTTGTTTGAACGGCTCAAATTTGAACCAAAAATTGTTGAAATCAAAAAATCAAATATAGGAATGAGCTGTACTCGCCGAGATCTTTCCAACAAAAAAAAGTTCGTCCAAATCGGAATGTTCATTCAAAAGTTATTAGGGGGGGGGACAGACAGACCGACCGACAGACAGACACACAAATTCCCCATCTCAATACCCTACTTTCAAATTTTTAATTTTTCGATATTCATTTTACCTCTTTATTTTTTTAACTTGGCGATATTTTTTGGACTTGGCGATATTTTTTTTCACTTGGCGATATTTTTTGGACTTGGCGATATTTTTTAAATGCATTAAGCTACTTTTAATACTTTTTTCGTCTTTCTTTTATTTTTAACGGGAAAGTAGGCTAAAAAAAAATAAGCAGACATCAATGGTCTAGTGAGCTGTATTTCAGTGATCCTTTGCTAGGCTACCATTATTGATTGTTCTCAAATCAGAAACACTTCTTTGCAATCATTTAATATCTCTATTGTCATTCAGGGTAAAACTGCTTATTTGTGTTGGCAGTCCCTTAATCTATTATCTAGAATCATTCTAATACAATTCAGTTCATGATCAATCATTCTAAATTCTTTGAATACTCAAGAGGAATTTTTTTATATAAATTGCTTTGAAATTGTGAGTTATGATTTGTTATCTTTTACTTATGGGTAGTGAAAATTTAATTTTTTAAGTGCTTGTGTTTAATAAAAGTTCAGTATTTTTAATTCAAATTTTACTGTAATGTTTCTCTTGTACTCTGTCAAATTTTGTCAAAGTTTGGAAAAGTCAGTTGCAAGCCAGAAATTTGCGAAAGAATCAGTTTTGTTGAAAGAAATGCTTGCATCCTCATGAATACTATTGACTAGTGAGTGGTTTTTAGGAAATTCCATAAAATAATCATACTTAGAAAGTAAAACTAACTCGAAATTTATTGATTATTCCCAGCTGTGTAAGATGCTGGAGGTTGATTTTAAAAAATATATTAGTTTCTCATTAGCCCCCTAAATGCATGTCTAATTTTTTTTTACTGAATATTGAACTCATGCTCTCTTCATATAGTAAAAAAATGTCATGTATTTCTCTAAAAATTTGGAAATTTGTAGATTACGGAAAATGTTTGGATATTTTTGGCTATATAAATGTGCTAAAACATTTTTGAATGTTAACTATGTATTTTAAATGTTGGTTATGTATTGTGTGGTGAATATTTTATTTCTTTATACAGTTTTTAAATCTTTTATTGATATATTTATATTTTTTTTACTTTTTTAATCCCTTAATTCCTTTTCCTTCTTTCTTTCTTATTCATTTAATAAATATTAAACTCAAGTTATTTTACAATTCAAATTTTCAAACTTGTTTTAATGTGTTAATGTAATTTTTTAGTAGGTTGTATTATTTTATGCTTGTATTTTGAGAAATTAACAAAATTTTTCAATTATATTTTAACTTTTTTTAAATCTGAAAAAGGACCAAAAAGACCCATAAGTAGCTTAAATGTATTTCTAGTCATTTAACTGAATATCATATCCGAAGATGTGACTATGTGATCATGCGTTTTAGAATTTAGTTGTTCTTGGTGACTTTGCATACTTCTGTACAATTACTTTTAACCAAATGCTGTGACATGTCTACTTTTAACATCATGTGCAGAAATGTTTCATGTAGTGACCTCCTAAATGAAAGAAAAAAATCCTGTAGAATTTAAATTAATCCAAAATAATAGTAGATCTAGATCGTCCAAATCAATGAAATTTTGGATTAAACTTTAAATAACCCATAAATTGAGCTCAAGTACTAATAGAAACTCCGGCATATAGTAAAATTTGTATTTTATTTCAAGAGAATGATACGTAAAACTGCATTAGAGGAAATTATAAAAACATAAAATATGGCATACAAAATACACATTCCCTTTCTTTAGTCACCTTTTATTTATTTACACAGTATGTGACACACACACGTATTCGACAACAGTAATGTTTTTAATTAATTGAAGTTTTCCTCCCCAAAGTTAGCTAAGGTCATTATGAAGAGTACATATGTACAATGTACATGTATTGTTAATTTACTTTACTTTTATTTTATGTATGAATATAAATTTGTGTATATATCTTGTGTACAAATATGTTACTGTTCTTTGACAAAAAGAGCAGATTGTTTTTAAAATGAAATGTCTTTCATTCAACATCTTCTTTTTGTTTTTGTTCAGTGTGATTTTTTCTAAAGTATGAATGTCAAATATGTTTTATTTACTTTTTTGTATTAAAATAATACCTGTTGATGTATTTGTTAGTATTTTAAATGAAACACGTTTGCTTACTGATACTCTCTCTGAGCAGCAAAGACATATCTCGTCAAATCCTTCTAGGTATTAAAAAGTCAAAAGTCAGTCAGCTCAGCGATTCTGTGTGGTCATGCTGTTCTCATCATGACACCCGGTGTCTTTTCTGCTGCAACCATTTTTTGGGCCCTTGTTTTGGCAGCGTTCATCATTCTCTACAGCGCTCGTCTGATGTCGGCAGTTGCCCGCTCATTCTGTGCGTCTGGCTTATCCAGGAATGCAGATTCGGACGAGTATTTGATTATGAGCCTTGGACTAGTGGTGGGCCTTTTATTGTTTCAAGCTATACTGTGTCTTTGTCATAAAAAAACTCTTTAAGAACAGAAAATCTCATGCCCAAAATCTTCAGCTTACTTTAACAGCATTTGGCCAAAGAGGGATATTTTATTTTCTCACAGTGGGCTCAAGAGTCGTGATCATGATTTGCATCTGTATTGTAGGGGATCCGGAAAGCCAGACGGTCGGCAACTTTTGACTGTAAGCATCTAACTAAATATTTGTTTTGCAGTCCTTGAAAAATTACACCCTTTCTATCCTTGAAATAGTTTCGGTGTTTTCTTGTTTACCTAAATATTTAAATGTATTCTTCATCTAGAAAATGCTCTTAAATGAAAATGAAATATTTCAAGAAACAACAGATCTATGTTTTTTCCTCATGCAAGCTCTTGTGAGAAAATTTTCCATAGCTGCCCTTTAGTTCTGGATTTTTGAAAGTATTATTCAAATCAAATAATGTAATGGCAGTTACAGTAAATGAATGTAATATGATTTTGTATAAAGATGTCTTGCTGATTTTGACCAAGAAATGAATGTCTATCTTTTTCATAAATATCTAAATAGGAGCCAATTTCTGTCCCTTTGTGTTTCCAGTGGTGAAACCAAATTTGTTTGTTTTTTTTCTGAGGAAGGGGGATGGGGAGGTGGGTCATAACAGTTATTTTATGAATGGACTTAAACTGACTTGGATTGAAAACATGCTTGAAGACAAGCATTCTGGGGGCTATCAATATGGAAAACCCCTTTGGTTGCCCTTGTGAAAGTCAGTATGTAGTGATGCAACAAGGGAGTGGTTTTGGGGACCCTCCGCTCCCTCTTCAGAACCCATAGCTGTAAAGCATATCAGCAAAATGTGATAGTTTATGTTCATTTAAAGATGGTTATGACCTCCCCCCCCCCACCCGCCAAGGTCATATCTGGCTGTACAAGTGGCTGTTCATGTTAACCCACATAGCGCCTGTGAGTACTGCAAGTTCCTGCTGGTAGTAAAGTGCATTTCTGTTGTTTTGCTGTTATTTCAGTATTCTTGGATATAGAATATAGAAACAATTTTGCAGTAGTTTACTTACAAAGTTTACTTGAAGAAAATTATGATCTAGAAATGTTTCGATAAATTACTCTCCATTTTATATAAGGTTAGCATATCAAAACTGTGAACGTTGTCATGAACTAGAATGCTGTGAAAATCTTTGTACATTGTTGATGCTGTGATTGCAAGTATCATTAATTATTCTGCTGAGGATTTACAATGCAATGAACTTCTGAGATGTATTATGAGCTATAAAGTTGTGTGCTTGAATGTGAATGTTGTACATAGAAATACCATTGTAAAAGCCAGATTATTTTGAAGTATAGGCAATCTTCAAAATAGTGCCTTAAGTATGTTACCGATTGAGCATAGGGTCATTCCAAACACTTTCATCATTTTTAATTCATCTCTTTCAATGAGCTTGAAAATTCCATTTGCACCAGGAGATGAATCCCCCAATAGCTCTTTCATTTTTGCATCTCCAATTGGATTTAGCGTTCAGATATATGAATTAAGCTCTTTTTTTAATTTTTTTAATTAATAATTTACTGGGTGTCAGTGATTTAAATCACATGATTTGAATCAAATGGTTTTTTTTTTTTTTGAAAAAAATCATTTACTTAAATCATTTTTTGAACTTAGTCTAAAAAATCTTCTTGGAAATTTTAAATTTCATTAGTTCTGCTCTTTTCTTACTCAATTTCTGTACTGTGTGTAGAAAGAAACTATTCCTGATTGAGCCATAACAACGCAAGACTATTAAAAAAAATTATTTCACAATTATTTACCAGTGCTATGAGAAAACTAGTGCATTC
>JAXGGA010004541.1:0-87158 GCA_038373865.1 Uloborus plumipes
AAAATGCGTAGAAAAATCGTTTTATGTCTTAGTGACATGCATTTATGTATATCTCTGTATCTTGGAGCAACAGCAGAAAAAAATGTCCAAATGATAGAAACCTGTGCTTAAAGTACTCAACTTTTCGATGTAATGACAACCAATGGGATGCAGTGCCCAAATATTGAGTTATGGTAATAACAGAAATCTGAATTTTATAATCCTTGCTTTTTTTGACCTAACAGTATTGTTTACTTACAGATAAACAAGTAATCTTACTTGTAATTGAAGTAAAATTAAAGTAATTTAAAACAGTGTCCGCATTTCAAGTGTAGCATGTGAAATATTCTTTCGAAATGCTCAAAATTTCGTCGCGCTCGGGCATACGAGCTAAATGCAGTCTATCGAATTCCTATTATTCTCTGATAGGCGATGAATCGTAAGGAATGACAACACTTGCCTGCAATCGGTCAGAGTGATTCGCAGTATAAACAGATTATTTTTGAAAAATATCTTATAATTCATCGCGTTTTCGAGAATCGTTAAAATACAGCTCATTAGGTAACCGACATCTGTATAAATTTTTACGATATTCAACTGGAATGGTTTCATAAGTTGCCAACTCTATTTGCACCTGAAATTTAAAAAAATATTAATTACTATCTCTAGCGCAGACACAGTGCGAAATTTATTGTTGCAAATGTTCATATTGCACCAAAATTTCGACACTTTTATTTTGAATTTTAGTGTAATGATTATCTTATATATACTGCCGGGTTTTCTTGAAATTTGGTGAGGTTTGACAGAAAATACTGTGTGTTATGACACAAAAGCATGCGGAACAAATTGATATTTTTGAAAGAAATGCTTATATCTTCATGAAATAATTTTCACAAAAATCTCTAAAATTATTGTGCATAAAACTAATTTCTGAAATCTACAGCTTGTTTATTACTATTAACTAAAAAGAATGATTATTAAGCTCTTTTTGGTTATTGGAATATGTTGTTGCTGGTCTCCAAAATCCGTGGGTGATTTATTTTTTTACTTAGACATATAAGCTGAAGCATACTGTTTGTTTCCCAAAACACTGTAAAAAAATGTTTTTACAGTATAATACAGCTAATTTTATAGTAGCAAACTGTAAAAATTACTAATTTTACAGTAATAAATTGTAAAATTGCTAATTTTTCAGTAACAAACTGGAAATTTGCAAGTTTTCAGTAATAAACTACAAAATTGCTAGTTTTGCAGTTAATTACTGTGCATTTTACAGTTTTAAACTGTAACCTCTGCTGCCAGTGTTATACTGTTATTTTTACAGTATAATACAGCTAATTTTGTGGTAATAAACTGAAAAACTGGTAATAAATTGTAAAATCGCTACTTTACAGTCGTACAATGTAAAATTGCTAGTTTTGCAGCTTATTACTGTGTATTTTACAGTTTTAAACTGGAACCTCTGCGGCCAGTATTATACTGTAAAAACAAAAGTTTATTTTTGCAGTGGAGTTGCAGAACAATCTACTTATATTAAAAACTGAGTATCTTTCTAACTATCTTTCTAACTATCTTTCTTTCTAACTATCTTTCTATGTCACGCTTCTTTCTCCTGAACGCCAATGAACTGAAAGTCGAACCAGGTACCGATAGATAGGTAATTTTTCAAGCTTCATTAGTTTCAATCTATATAATTATACGATTTTAATTAGCGAAGATATCAATTAATAAGTAGTCAAGTTTAAAGCGATTAAGCCTAATAAATGATTAAATATGAAATCCATTCTTGCATTGCAAAACGTGGTTGCCATGCCATGAAACAATAATAAAAATGAAAATGAGAATTTTGAATGAAGGCTTAACTAAATCAAACACGAAACTTATAAGCGGGCGACTTACATAGGCAGGGATTCAAGTGAAACAGGCAATCGCAAATTACAATCGCGACTGGAAATGAATTACATTAGAACGTTTCTTGATAAAAACATCGTGACGTTTGCCTATGAAAAACGAGCTAGATAAAACGTCACAGCCTACTTGGCGAATAAGAGGAGATAGCTGAGTGCTTGTGAGCTCTGTTTGGCTCCACCCGTAGTGACGTCATGCCAAGTTAAGTTGATGATAATGTAATTCACTTCCAGTGGCGATTGCAATTCGAAGCGATCGCAGTGCTGTTTCACTTGAATCCCTGCCATAGTATTTTTATCGCTAGCTACTTGTAATATTTTGAAACATTCATTTGTTAAAGAGCCATCTACTTATATTAAAAACTGAGTATCAATGTCTGCTTTTTCTCCTTTGAGCGAGCTGAACCAAGGGCGGATCCAGCTTCTGGTTAAGGAGGGGGTCATTTTCGGAAAGGGGGGGTCAAAGTGCAATTTTTGTGCAAAAATGGGGGGTTTGGCAGTTTTTTCGTAAAATAAGTCCCAAAAATGCAATTTTTTGCTATATTTGGTCGGTTAAGGGGGGGGGGGGTCATGATCCGCATGACCCCACTCTGGATCCGCGCCTGAGCTGAACTTACTGAAACTTTCCTCACCATCTTGAAGGCGCGAAGCATCTCAATAATTCGAATGATTTTTTTTATACAGGAAAAAAGTAAAGGCGTGAAGCGCCTGTTAGCGAGCCGCCTTGGCGGGGAGTAGTTTCTTGACATTTTCCTCACTACTTTCAGGGCACGAAGTGCCCGTGCAACGCCGGGCCACGTTCGTGGTACGTCTTGAAATCGAATGAACATTAAATTATATCAAATAAAACTTCAGAATGAGGTAAAAGTTAGAGAGGGGGGACGTTATGCATCAACATGCCGCAGGAAGCTAATCTAGCTGCCCTGGCAGCTAGTCTACTTATATTAAAAACTGAGTATCTTTCTAACTATCTTTCTATCTTTCTTTCTATCTTTCTATGTCACGCTTCTTTCTCCTGAACTCCAATGAACTGAAAGTCGAACCAGGTACCGATAGATAGGTAATTTTTCGGGCTTTATTAGCTTCAATCTATATCATTATACGATTTTAATTAGCGAAGATATCAATTAATAAGTAGTCAAATTTAAAGCGATTAAGCCTAATAAATGATTAAACTTCCAAGACATTTTTTCTTACCGTTGCCATTTTGAATTAAAACGTTAATTAAATTATTGAACTATTTAAAATTCCAAGATATTTATTTCTTTCCGTTGCGATTTTAAGGCAGGAATTCAAGTGAAACACGGACGATCGCAACTCACCAATGCAATCGCAAATTCCGAAATTTGGATTCAAGTGAAACGAATTCACTTGAATTCGACTTACAGTAGCGGTTGCAATATGCGATCGCCTCGAAGCGACTGCAATGGTGTTTCACTTGAATTCGGCCCTAAATTAAAACGTTAATTAAATTGAACTTTTTAAAATGAAAGAGTGTTATTTTTTTCCATTGTCATTTTAAATACGTGTTATAACAAAGTTCTAACAATTGTTTTTATTCTAATTATTAATGACATATTTTTTCTCAGGTACCATTTTGAAAATGTGTTTTTAAATAAAATTGCAATTGCTGTTTTTAGAAGGGACTTTTTCTGGCTGCGATCCATAAGTAGTCAAATTTAAAGCGATTAAGCCTAATTAATGATTAAACTTCTAAGACATTTTTTCTTACCGTTGCCATTTTGAATTAAAACGTTAATTAAATTATTGAACTATTTAAAATTCCAAGATATTTATTTCTTTCCGTTGCGATTTTGAATTAAGGCAGGGATTCAAGTGAAACAGGCTATCGCAAACTGCAATCGCTACTGGAAATGAATTACATTAGAACGTTTCTTGATAAAAACATCGTGACGTCAGCGTGACGTTTGCCTATGAAAAACGAGCTAAATAAAACGTCACAGCCTACTTGGCGAATAAGAGGAGATCGCCGACTGCTTGTGAGCTCTTATTGGCTCCGCTCGTAGTGACGTCAGTGCCAAGTTAAATTGATGATAATGTAATTCATTTCCAGTAGCGATTGCAGTTCGAAGCGATCGCAGTGCTGTTTCACTTGAATCCCTGCCTAAAACGTTAATTAAGTTGAACTTTTTAAAATGAAAGAGTGTTATTTTTTTCATTGTCATTTTGAATACGTGTTATAACAAAGTTCTAACAATTGTTTTTATTCTAATTATTAATGACATATTTTTTCTCAGGTACCATTTTGAAAATGTGTTTTTAAATAAAATTGCAATTGCTGTTTTTAGAAGGGACTTTTTCTGGCTTCGATCCAAATATTAAAAGAACTTTTTCGTTTAGAATTTTGCAATTAATTTTACCGGAAAAAAGCGGTTTGGAAATAATTGTTTTTGGAAAGGAATTTTATTTGTAATTTAGGGAGAGTGCTAAGTATGCGCTACTTGACATCGTCTTTACTTTTTGAGGAAGCATGTGCAAATAATTGGATTGATTCTTTGATGCAGGAAAGCTTTTTAGCGAGCCGCTTTAGCGGGGAGTAGTTTATTAAACTTTTCCTTGGTACTTTAAAGGCGAGCCGCCTTGGCGGCGAGTAGTGAATTGAAACTTTCCTCGCTACTGTAAAGGCGAGCCGCCTTGACGGCGAGTAAACTGTTTAAACTTTCCTCATTTCTTTAAAGGCGAGCCGCCTTGGTGGCGAGTAGTTTTCTCAAACTGCCTTCACTACATTACAGCCCGTGCAACGCCGGGCTACGCAGCTAGTAGATCTACTATTACTCGAGAACTAGGGGTGCCCACAGGGGGGGGGATTATGGCTCAAGTTAGCCATAAAAATTTTGGGGGGGATTTTTTAATGCTAATGAATTAAAAAAAAATTATTTATTCATTTAAATTATTGATTAATTTATTTTTTTAATTTAAATTACTTACTGATTTGTTTTAAATTAAAATTATTCATTAATTAATATTTTTAATTTAAATTAGTTATTTTATTTCTTTATTATTTTTATTTATTTATTTATTTTGTGTGTGTGAGTGTGTTTGGAATGCCTGAAAGAAAAAAAAATCGATTCCGTTCTACGCATAATTAGTATTTTTAGAAAATTAATAATAAATAAAAATATAATAGTTAGAATTTAAAAAAATAAACAAATATTTAAAAAATAAATAAATAAATAAAAAAGAGGGGTAAAAATAAAAAATAAAAAGCACAAAAGGGTTGTGAACAATTTTGGGGGGGGGGGGGATTTGCGCCATTGAGCTTGGGGGGGGGGATGGGCACTCCTGTCGAGAACTGCTCTAAAATGTGAATTTTTGAAAGTATCACAGTTCTTCTGGATATTTAATGTGGATGTAGGGCGTACTAGAGTTGCAGAAAACCGTTTTGATTGCACCGCATAAGCGCACAATAGTAATATTCGCATAAACAAGCGGTGCCTCGCGTGTTGAGTCGCCGGCGAAATTACGCTGTGCCGGTACGACAGGCGTGAAATGGCTCCTTAATAACCCGAGTGCGCGATCCAAGCGACTGGCTAAAAGATGTATCATACATCGATGGTCCGGAGATTTTTGGAAGTTTGTTGCAACCACGCTCCCCAAGGCTGTGTTTTCCCTGCCCGTCCTCCATCTTGCCAGTTGAGCGTGAGAGACTCGATCTGGCATCCCCCCCCCACACACACCTTTGGGTGGTTCTTAACTCTCTTGCTCGGATGCTCTCCATCCTGCGGAGGATGGAGAGGGAGCTGTTGTGTGAACCGCTCGGATTGAAACGTCCCTGTGTGTGCTCTTATTTCATCGACTTGTTCTCTCCTATACACAATCTGGGGAATGGATGAGTGTGCAGTTGCTTTCTGTCTCATTCTCCCTCGTAGGCGGCAATCGGGTTCATGAACGTGAGCGGGGGTGATTTATTTTGCAGTGTTTTCTGAGCGATCTTTTGTCTGTGTGTTCTGATACTAATTCTTTATAACCTTCTTTTATTTCCCTCATTTAGCTAAAAATGCAGCATTGTTTGTAGCAGGGCCGCACTTAAGGGTTGGGTTTTTAAGGTTCAAACCCCCCTCCAAAATTTTTCAAAACTCATCCAAAAAATTCTTTTTAATGCCCTTTTCTGCTGAAAAATAATATTATTTCTTTTTCCTTTTTAATTTTCTTATTTATTTTTCAATTTCATTTGAAAAAGGATGTTTTCATTATTGAATGATAGTACAAATTAATTAATTTATCTGCAATATTTATCTTTATTGTAGTTTTTGCTAACATAATTTCATAAACAACACCCCACATTTTTAACTGGGATTAATCAGAGTCTGTTTAATTAAATAAAAAGGTCGATTTAAATCAAATTAAAATGTCTAGCAATGTGAATAATTTAACCTAACTAATGAAGCATATTTGATTCGGAGAGTGTATGAATATCAATGCTTGACTCATAACGCGTATAAAAAGAAGTTTTGCTTTGCGTGCAATACTTGAAGTTAATTTTTCAGAGCATATAGAAAAATTAAGTGAATTTACCTGAAAAATGAAATCCCTTTTAATCTGGAAATAGCACTAAAAATAAAAGCCAATAACAATTCATTCTTGAAACAAATAAATATATCCAGTTCCACGTATTTTAGTTCACTCTCAGTCACTATTTATATTTTTTGGGGTAGGGAGTTGAATAAAATGAAGTGTTTCTTATGCAATGAATGAGAGTTGTCCTTAATTAAGTGCTTTGGAAAAAATTGTTCAAAATATTTCTTAAATATTCGTTCTATTCATTTACTTTGTTCTGTTACTGAATATACTAGTGTATAAATCGAGGCAATTTTGCTAAAATTTAGACTTTAAAACGTAGGGGAGATTTATTCCTGGTAAGATGAAGAATATTTACTTACCTAATCGCGACGCTTGAGACCTTTAAAGAATATAAATAATTATCTACGATGCTCACTCGAACCTTTTTTTTTCATTTGAACTTTTTTTAAACTCATTTGGGAAATTTATGAAAATATATGTTACGGTTCAGAACTGTCATCTGCATTATGAGCTCACATACACAGTTATATTATAAACAAAATATTGCGTACCTATCAGCATTCTCTAATGATCAGATTTTTTTTTTTAATCGGAGAAACGTGATTCAATTTATTATGTGATATTTTTTTCTTTAAATTTCCACTCAGGAAAATAAGGGGTTAAATTATACACAAGAGTATACGGAAATCAATTTTGAGACAGAACGATTGATAAACGGACCCCACTTTTTTACGGAGCCCATATGCGAGCCTCTACGGAGCTCCTATTGTGCCATAGGCTCCTTTTATTTTTTTCCCAATTGCTAAACAAAAATGTTTTAATTATATTTGCTTCAGTCAGAAACTTTTCTCAGTCAAAATTTACATATTCGAAAAGGAACAGGCAGTTTGCTTATGACATTATTTATTTTCCTTCTACAACGTACTAAATGTTTCTTTTTTGAAGTGAGAACTTCTTTGGGAATTTTTGATAAAGCTTTGAGCATTTTTGATATGGGGAAGAACAGTTGAACGTCACCAGGAATGTAGCGCATGCGCGCCTTGTGAAAAGTGAAAAATTCTTTAGGCGCGTTATGTATCTTTAAGCTAGCGCCCGGGTGGCCAAATGCTTAAGATGTTAAACGGTAGACTCGAAGATTGCGACTTCGGACCTCATGTCTAAATATTCATTCGTTCCTCTTTTACTTCCACAAGTCCTTCTCAAAGTTTATAAAAAATTTCTAAATATGTAAATTTATGTGGATTGAATTTGAATTATTCTATAATATTTTTCTTCAGTTGTATACATAAAGCTTCTCTCGAGCTGAGAGCAGGCAGTTGCGTTCTTAACAGCTGATCGTTTATCCGGCTAGATAAAGATTAATTCTATTAATACGATGTTCTCATTGAACGTCACATTTATTGGTATCTACGCACATAGATACAGACGCTTATTGGCGTTTGGGGAAAAAATCCTTTGAACTCGCAACACAGTTACTGACAATTCTGTATATAAGAATGTCCATGTATTGGCCCCGTTTACACGACAGTTGAGTTCTGACAGTTCAAAAAATACGAACGTAGTAGTTCAAGTTTTCACTTCTATAGGCACTCCAGGAGTGCCTTTTTTTTTTTTTTTTTTGTGAAAACACAGCAGGTTGGTTCAGATAAAATTCAGCATTTCTTAAATTTTGGTAAACATTTTTTTAAAGAAAGCAAGCAATATTTTAATGAATCAGTTTCAAGTAAATAGCTAATTTTCATCATCATTACCGTACATGTAGAATTACTAAAGCTTCTGCAGTATTTTTTCTACTAACATATTATAAATAGTTTCACTATAAACATTTATCATTACTTCAATATGAATAAAGTACGCTAAAATTTGTCCAATTATTTGTTTGAGCTAATGTTTAATAAAGAAAGTTTCTTCTTTGAATATTAAAAATTATTTTAAAATATCTTTTTTGAACATCGTCGCATAATGGTTATTCACAATATAGTAGTAGCAAATTATGACTAACTACATAATATTGCATCAAAACATGTTGAAATAAGAATTTCAAGTTTTCGTAAGACGTAAACATGTCATTTGCACATGATAAGTTACCTAAATAATTCCTTTTAAAAGGGCAAAAATTGAAAGTAATACTTAAACCAATAAGTCTTCCATACAAACATTTGAATTTTTAATTGTTTTTTTCTCCCATAATGATGATAAGTTTTGAGAAGCATTAGCTAAAGTTAATAGTATATGCATTTCAATTATCAACTAAAATTGTAGTAAGGGTCTAGATGCTTATATTGCTTCCTTCAAATTATTGAATAACAGAATATGATTTTTAACCTACACAATTGTATATTAGTCCGAATTTATATCAGTTCTAATCCATTGTAAAAGTATTTAATATGACTTATTAAATATGGTAGTATTATTAAACATGGCAACTATTAAAAATATGGCAATAAAATGAATCAAAATAAAATAATGAGATGGTTGTTCTTTTTTTCTGCCAAAGAAAATTGACTGAGCTTCAGAAATTTTCGACGTTCTTGTATAACCAGTATACTATGGAAACAGATAGTAATGCTCGAAGCCAGCGGAAAACCCTAAGTTTGAATACTGAACCATGGAACATTTTCTCTTGTGTTATCTGTCGCTCAAGCTGATTTTCACGAGTAAGTGGAGAGTGGAGGTCAAACAATGTTACCAACCAAGGCTGAATAAGCATCTATGTAATTAATTTAAATCTTTGAACATTTTTAAGGACTTTTTTAATCTTTCGATTCATGTTTTATTTATTTCATTTTCATTTATATATTAAAACATAAAATGATACTTAAATGAAAAGAAATTTGTAGAAATTTATCCTGTAAATGAGGCTAGTTTAATAATTGCAAACATTATGGGTAAAGTATGCAAGATTTTCAAGACTCAAGCTCATTGCATCTGCATCAATCAAGAGTCTAGATAATTAATTAGATTCCCCTTATAAAGCCAGCCACATTGCAAAAATAAACTGTTTACTGTTTTTACAGTATAATACTTGAGCAGAAGTTCCAATTTAAAACTAAACTACACAGCAATAAACTGTTAAAAATAGCAATTTTGCAGTTTATTAATATAAAATGAGCTGTATTATACTGTAAAAACAGTAGTATAATACTGGCAGCAGAGATACCAGTTTAAAACTAAAATGCACACTAATAAACTGTAAAATCAGTAATTTTACTGTTTCTTACCATAAAATTAACAATTTTTACAGTTTATTACCATAAAATTAGCTGTATTATACTGTAAAAACATCATTTATTTTTTGAAGTGTACACACACTTACAAATGTGCTTATTTATATATCTATCTGTCTGTCATCTGTTCACCAGTGCATAATTTTCATAGAACTTTTGAGCTGAACTACACGTCTACAAGACCAATTTTGTCTTCTCACTAATGTCCTCACTAATGTCTTATAGTGAATTATAAAATCGTAAATATGAATCTTTGGCACTTAAAATAGGAAACTTAAATTTCTGCTAGAATTATAACTGTTGCTACTTTTTCAAAAATGTTCAGCAATATCTAAACGAGTACTTAAGTTGAACTAGGAGAAAGCCCAATAGTGTATGAGTAAATTGAAACATTAAATTAAGGATTTAAAATAAAACTAAAATTAGTGGAAAAACTCGAAATTAATAACACAAAAATTATTCTTACCTGAAAAAGTTTTATTATCCAAATTACTGAAGATACATTTGGGGACATATTTGCTCAAGCAACGAATTTATCTTCTTACATCCATCTTATCACAGGTAAATGACGTCTTCGTATTGTCACAAAAATGGGGCATACGAAGAATTCTTAAGTCACTTCTTTCAATTATCATTATTTTCACTAACGAAATTCAAACTTTTTGTAAATATGAGAATTTAATATTACATTGCAAAGCGTAAACTAGATTTTGCCGAATTACAATCTGTCACTTTATGTAAAAGAAATGTTGGTCTCTTATTTTAATTATTATTTATATAATGCTCACAAAATAGTTCATATGGTTTGGAACGAACTACTTCCGTTTTCTGCTTAATTATTTTGTTTCCTGTCTTAATAAAAAGAAGACAAACTTAATGTCTAACGAAGAGAAACTATTTAATACTTTTCATTCTAAAAACTAACGAGATATTTTATAAATAGTACTTTTATTTAAATTGTTTTTTTTCTTTATGAAGTAAAAGTTTTAATGTTCACCGTTGAAGCTATGTGTTTCTTATTAATTAAAATGTAACAATTTCGTAAGTACGTTAACGAGTCTAGGTTTATGGTAGTCAAATGTGTATTTCTCTTCGTTAAATATCAAGTCAGATAGCAGTTGTAATCAGAGAAAAGTAATGAGTAATACTTTATGACAGTTGTCAATAGTCAATAGTAATTATGGCTCTATTTGAATCGAAATTGCTCGTACGCATTATTAAATTAATTAGGAAATAATTTATGTCCAAGTACTTCACTTCATGAGCATGCTGTTTTGAGTAAAAGCACAAAATTCCTTCTTGTGGTGTAAGAGATGGGTTAGTCTTTGAGACCAGGCGCAAGTAACAGCGAATCAATAATATGAAAGGTTGTTCACACAAAACGTGCGCAATTATTCCAAATACTTTGGCACCAGCGAGAAAATAATCCTTTCTTGATTGAAATATTTATGTATCCTTTCAATGTAAACTTGAAATACAGTTGTTTAGTACTTATTTAACATTTGATGTACGTAGTTTACACCAAACAGGAATAGTTCGTCCCAACCCTTGGCATCAACAAGAAAAATAATCCCAGCTTGATTGAAATATTTCCTCGTGCTTTTGATGTGAACTTGAAGTACTTAGTCATTTAGTACGAATTAAAAATTTGACGTGCTTAGTATTTGAAAAGTAGCTCATGTATGACTTGCATGGTTTCTTCCATTGCCTTGACATCAGCAAGGGAAGCATCCCGGTGTGTTCAAAATATTTTCATGTCCTTTGGATGTAAGCAGAATGAACTTGGTTCTTTATTTATCACTAATGCACAAAATTAGAGTAATCCAATAAAAGTTTTAGATCCGAGCAATAAATGTACTTAGAAATTCCATCAGCAATTGAAAATGTTTCACTTGGTTGAAATGGTCACACCACCGCAGATAAATTGGATGTCCCCATCGCAGATGTGCTTAGTATCCATATCGCACGTGCATTTTACACCAGAGGAAAAAATTTAAAAAGCTTTTCCTTCATCGCCAAATTTACCACTCAGTTGAGGTAACTCCTCTTGCTTATCCAATGTTTATCGTACAAAATGCGAATGATTTTCTTAGGTGCGTGAACAAAGCGATTATCCGCTAGACGTCGATAGTTCCATTTGCGTAATAATTCAAGAAGGAAGCAATGGTGAATTTACAGATGATTACGATGAAAATTCGTTTTAGATCAATTAAAGGACTTTAAATGATTTGAAGCTGTTATAAGTTCAACCATCGGGTTAGTTCGCATAATGACTCAAAAAAAATTTTCAATTTCTTAGTGGATGACTGAATTCTGTAAGTAGAGGATGAAACTGAAGGCCAGATCAATGCATTAAGATTCATCGCTAAAATGATACCAATGTCGGCAAAGCTAAATACAATCTGGTCAGGGCGTAGGTTACGCTTAATCATCGTCACCTACTAAAAACCAACTAGTCATTCTTTATTCACATAAGTCCTAACACTTCTTTATAGAAACTTCTCAAATGAACATTTCTATGTATGAATTTCAATGTTAAGAGAGGGTTCATGCAATAAATTGACTGGATGTTTCTTGGTGAAACGGGAGAGCTCCTGTGTCCTGGAGCAGAGAAGCAAGGATCTTGGGGGGAAATCGCAAATTCGTGGCCACAACGGTGACGCAATATCGCTCGCTGTCCACCTTCTTGGAGATGACAAAAGCTCCTCAGTGCGAGACATCGTCTGCGGCAGGTGCGGAAAAAGGCCCTGCGAGTGCGAGAGAGAAGCAGTCCCGACCCACAAGCTCTGGGAAATCCTTCTGAAAAGTTGTCCGCGTCTCTCCCGCACTCTTATATAGCGTCCGGTGTTTCTAGCCCGTTAGGCATTTCGGGGGGCCTCCAACTGCTCTGTATGTATTTAGCCACATCAGAAACCAAAGCCCGTGCGAATCGTCTCACTGGTTCCTTCCTCTGCCCCACCTCCCCGGCCCTCACATCTCTCTTTTCGTTTCTCCGGCAAAAATTTCCTGGTTTAATGAAACGCGAATTTCCCCTTTCTCGCTGCATTGCACGCTCAAAGCTCGGCGCGGCCCAGAGGGGTGCTCGCTCCCTCTCCTTTTCTCTTTTCTCTCTCCCTCTCTCTCTCTCTATCAATCTTTTCGCCTTCTTGGACTCTGCCGGATCCACTGGTCCGGACGGCTTGCTGCCCTCGTGTTATTTCTCGCCCGGACTGGCCCGCTTTAGCCGGACGACTAGGCCCGGTGCGTTTTCTTGTCCCGGTTTCTGCTTATTTGGGTTTTGCTCTGCTCTCCGGGCCGTGAAAATAATTCGCGACCCCTCCCGGATAAATGGCAGATAAAAGCAATCGGGACGCTTCTTCCGACGAGCAGGGAAGAACTTTTTAGCGCTCCACCCACCGAAATGAGACAAAACGCGGCTCGATCGAAAACGGATAATTACTCGAAAGCAGACAGGAACCTCTGGTTGCAATCTTGAAGCCTCAGCTTTTTGACGTTTATTTCTGCTTGCCTCGGAAAAACTACATTTATTACAAAAGACAGAACAAGTACTGTTTTGTTTTGATTATATTTCTTGAGATATCATTATAACTCATAGCGCTGTAACCCAGAGTAGGAAAAAGCGAGCGAAATTTGTCACAAACTTTGACCTCTGTCACTCACTAAGCTTTCACATTTTTTTCTTCTTTTTTTCACTTTTTACACGACACGGAACTCGTCAATAAACCCCAGTAGACTAAAATTAGGCCCGCCCTTTCTTCTCCTGGTAGCTGGTTTGAAAAAGAAAAATATGCCTTACGCTGACTGCACCTTGAATACGTATACGAACAACATGAAAAACACAATTGAGTTTTTTATCTAATTCATTGCATGGTTTATATAGTATCTGCTATAATGAACTCCGACACGAACGATGTTAACCTCTTTTTCGGGTAAGAGAAGGCAAAACAACTGCAAAAGTAACCCAATTCAATTCAGCACTTTACCCCCAAAAAGGTAAATGTCAGTAAACTTGATTTTTCCATGCGTGGAAATCTCAGTGCCATCCCCATCTCCAAGACGTATTGAGTTAAATACCATTTTAGCGGTAACTGCAATCTGGTCACACACATTAAATGTACAATCATATAAAGAATAATCAATTACTAAAAACTCAAACTTTAGAATAACACGCACCAATTAACAACACGTATTTTACCAAAAACCCACCATTACCTTTCCCTAGGATCAACACCCACACCTCTTCTGCCGGACACGCACAATGCATCTCTGTCCAGTTCTGTTGCCAACGTCCATTCAAAAGTTATTCACATGTTCCCAGCAAAGCGTTCTGATGCCCTGTGCCGCGGGCACACTAAGATTCTTACAATGTCAAAAGTCAACTGCCTGAGTAGCACCATATTTTACACTATCCACACAGCTCGTTGCCGCCAACGCGTGGTTCTATTTTCTCGTATTCTTAACGAAATATGGGGTTTTTGTTACGTCTTGCACTGATGAAGAAAATTCGTTGAGAAAAGTACTTCGAATTTAAAGATAATTCGTTTTGTATTTTAAGCTTTATTTCAAAAAGTTTTTTCAAAACGTTGATACACTTATATGTGTGCTTTTTTGAGTAGTTTTGAAAAGATTTGGACTATTTTCGACTTCTCTTCGTGCAGCCAGAATTTACCTTCTGGATCAGGAAATAATCGTAACAATCTTTTCATGGGCATAAACTGTCATATTAGAACAGGAAAGTTGTCTTAAAACAGAGTTTCTGTGGAGATTGACCCTCAAAGTCCTCCTTGGGACATCCTTGTACGTTTTTCTTTCATGAGACACCATGTGCAGTTTTTGGTACTAGCTCATTTTCATCTGCAGACGTTAAAATCTTAACCACGCTTTGATGAAAGTACTATACAGGAAACATAATTGCTGAAAACTTGTCTTATTTTATGGGTCTTAAATGTAAATAGAGTTCAAATACGAAAAAGTTTCACTTCAACTTTACTCCATCAACTTGAAGGTGTACTCTATCTCTGGTACGATGACCTTCGAAAGACGAAAGTTTGATCGAGTCCATTTGCTGAAATTGCGCTGAAGAAAACTACTTTGACTAAGAATATGCATATTGTTGGTACCAGTACTGTATTTTTTTCTATCAATAGTTTCGGACATATTTGATTGGAATCAGAAAACCCTCACTCATCAGGGGTCACTTTTATTTCACAAAGCTCTAAAATTTTTGCGTCTTATAGAATTAATAAACTTCCATTTCTGGACACAGTTAGCTGAAAAACCTGAAAATCTAAACCTCTTCTGAAAAAAAAAAAAAATTTAACATAAAATATTTAAACAAGAAATAATGAATCCTTAAAAAGTTCCTCACCATTAACTATACCTCATTTTTAGCTCAACTCTATGCAAATGTAGAAATTTCTCATTTAACAACTTGTGCTAAAAGTGAAGAAATAAGCACTTTCAAGGCCAGACCGATTCTATTAGAACCAGACTAGTTTTCAATAAAATAAGACTCTTAAAACGAGTGTTAAAGCTACTGAGACACTGTAAGCGCTACGAATCAAGCAACAAATGAGAAAGGAGGAAAGAGAAAATAAAGATCACGTAAGCTCAAACGCAAAACAATAAAAAAAAAAATTCCCGACATCAACTGCTTTGAGATTACAAAAATGGTTTACGCCAGGAAGAGGTTTGATCATTTATAAGAAAACTGTGTGTTATGCTTCAATTATTTTAATTGCTTCTTGCATTCACATTTTATTACAAACATTTGTTGATTATTTTTTATTCATGTCTTTTGTTACACAATGTGCGAATCAAAAATTTGAACCATTTATCCAGCTTCTATTTGAGTTTGGTTGCTTTTTAAAGGACTAGCTTTTTTAAATGGCTCATTTAAAATAAAACTCTTTCAATCCATAATAATAATAATAATAATACAAAAATGGGCCTCTGAGCTTTCACCCTAGTCTTAGCAACTAAATAGATCACCGATAGCTGAGAGTGGAAAAGTTTTAAAAAAGAAAGAAAACCAAATTAAAATCTCACCGTTCCATTCGTTGAATAAAGAAAGAACTGAAGAAAGTAAGTGAACCAATTAGTGGCCGTCGCTGACGAAGTGGAGCGATATCTTTAAGAGATAAGCGATAAAATGGAAGAAATGATTGAATTAAGAAAAGCTCTTTTTATTTGTTTACATTCCATTGAAATCTTATGAAACGGCTTTTTCTAAGAGCCGTGGCAATTTTGAAATAACAAAAGCCAAAACAAAATTGTATTAGTTAGATACACATATTATTTGGCGTTTCTTTTTTCTTTTCTTTTGAATTTATACAAGTGATAAGCTTACTATTTTTTATCTGCTTCTACATTTTCAGTATAGAGCTCTTTACATTTTATTTGCATTTTATAGTTACTACGTCACGGAACATATTACTGCTAGAGTTTGTGTGTTATCAGTTCTCCGTTTCTTCTTCTTTTGTCGTGAATTTTTTATTCAATCCATTGTGAGTTTCTCTTTGGAATTAATTGCTTTGTTTAGTTGCAGATTGCAAGTTTTCCTCGAACATCACTCGATTTAAAGAGATTTAATTCGAAATTTTATTTCATTTTTGCTATTTATTCTTTATTTATGTGCTACGTGATGCCCACCCTTTCTCGTTGAACCAAGTTAACGTCCAGAATTGTTTATAGTTTCCATCAGATTCTCGCACTAGACGGAGCTAGGCCTGATGCACCAAAATTCGCAGTCTTATATTCCAATTTTATTTTTACAGAAGTTTCCTCAAAGTGACTTAATTAAATGTGTACACTTTTATGCGTAGCATTTTTATGTATAATTGTATCA
The DNA here is from genome assembly GCA_038373865.1 of Uloborus plumipes. NCBI lineage: Eukaryota > Metazoa > Arthropoda > Arachnida > Araneae > Uloboridae > Uloborus > Uloborus plumipes. The sequence continues at coordinate 16,503 of JAXGGA010004541.1, forward strand.
AGTATCTTATATAGTACATACAAATACTTAAACATAGTGTTTATTATATTTGCGGAAATGATTACTGTCTATCAGACTATTTAACGAAATAAGCTTTGACACTAATCAGTTGAAGTTACATACGAATGTATAAATTAAATTGATTTAATTTTCCGAAAGATAATGGTCATCAGCTTAAAAATAAAGAACATTACATATGCAATTCGCAATTACATCTATGAAATACGAATAGTTTTACGGAATCTGTAAATCGGTTTTCTCCCCGTATGTTGTAGATGTGCAAAAAAGCAACAATGTATGGAGCGTATTTAATGCTGGAAACGGGCAGTCGTTAATTGCGTAATGCGACCAAAATTTTGTATTTCACCCTCTAGGTGACAAATTGTACATCCAAAACTTATATGGGCATGAAGTTTTTCTTTCCTACTGTGATGGGTTTGAAGGTTAAATTTGTAAAAGTAATTTTAAAGTGCAATCAATTTTCTTTTTAAGATATCATTTTCTCGTGTATACATTATGAATATCAGCAGTGTGTAACATAGAGCAATGGATATCAGCAGCGTGTTTAATAAAAATAGTGCATTTGGATACATATTTCGATTCCTGCTCTAAAAAAATTGTACCTAGGTTGTTTGTTTTAACACCTAGAAACATTCTAGGTACCATCGTGAGTATTAATCATTTAAATTTTCATTTCAATAAGCTTACCGAATACAAACCTAATGCGAATATGCTTTTAAATTGACATAAAGTTAATGTATGATACTCTTAAAATATGTTAGCTTATAAAATATTAGCTACGACATTCATACTCAAAATCATCCACGAACGGAAGTCTGCACTTTTTTTGGCTGCGCAGGAAACTATTAGGTGCAAGAGAAGTCGTTAAGACACCTCCCCATAATCCCAGTTGTTCTAACCGACAACTATTAGACTCCAACGTGCATTTTTCTCCTCTCTCGATCATTTTTCTCTTCCTATAAATCTCACAGCCTCTCTAGTACTCGCCAGTACTCTTTAAAGGTATTAGCTTATAAAATATTAACTACGACATTCATACTCAAAATCATCCACGAACGGAAGTCTACTCTTCTTTTGTCCGCGCAGGAAACTATTAGGTGTAAGACAAGTCGTTAACACACATCCCCATCCTCCCAGTTGTTCTTACCGACAACTATCAGACTCCAAGGTGCATTTTTCTCCTCTCTCGATCACTTTTCTCTTCCTATAAATCTCACAGCCTCAATATTAGAGCTCGGAGCCCCTCGCAAAAATAGCAGCACACTTAAAGCCCGATGGAATGCCTTTAACAACTCTCGACGTACAGAAGAACGTCAAAACAATGTTCCATTCTGGAACTCGAAGGATCCGAGGGGGGATGGTCAGCAACAGGGGGCTTATTCTCTGGAGAATGTCTGTAGCTCCCCCCCTGCGGGTGGGGGTGGGGTCTCAATCATGTGACGTTCCGTCGATTAAGTAGAGCGGAATGTGATTGAGAGGGAGGAGGTTGCAGAAAGTCTTCTTTTTGCGTGTTCTTTTGTTCGATGTCGAAACTTGGGTGGTGTGATGACGGAATTCGGGACGGAGACAGTTTATTGGGATCTCAAAGTGTACAGAGCAGTGTGAGAAAGTAATTGCTGTCCATGGAATTGCTCGGGACATTGTATTTGCTTCGATATCACTTCACAGTGGTCTTGGAGAGTTTCATTTTCTTACTTGTTGCAGGAACTCATTTCTTAAAAAGAAATTACACACAGCCTTTCTAACAAGTCATGCAGTCACTACAAAGTATTCCTAACCAGTTAAATGGCTACAAGATTCGGATTAAATGCATTTAAATAGATGAAATTGCTTGAAATTTTAAAATTATGAGTATTGATGGAGATTAGCAATAACTAAAGGGCTGGCAATGAAGCTTCAAACTCCATCTGCCGAAGCTTTAACCATATTTAGTGCTGTGACTTTCCCACTGTACTGCCTCGTGTACTTTTACTCTTCCTTCTTTAACTGCATTGAGGCGGGGGGAGGGGGCATGTGTTCTTCTCAACCAGTTTTACTTCTCTTCGGACCACGATGCTAACCTTAACGGTGGATCAAGTTTCTGATTTTTGAGGGGATTGTGATTAATGTATTAAAAGAAAAATCAAAAGAGAGTTCATAAGACCGATAAAAAAGTTAAAATGTCCAGAGTTAAAATGCCAGACTAATTATTTCTGAGAGTTTACATGGAAATTCAGTCCAACATATTTTGTGAAAATTGTAAAAAAAATTCTTTATCTGAACGAACTAGTAGCCAAAGTGTTTCAAGTTGCCTGGTCGACCTGGCCCCAAAATTTGTCTCTTCTCCCAACTATTTGATCACAAATGGGTAGTTTCTGGCTCTCCTCAGGTAATTTCTAGAAATTTAAGTCTGTGAAATGTTGTTTCATAATCTATTATTAGTTTTGTTATACGACTAATATGGCCCAACCCCTGTATCCACGTGGGACACACTTGGATGTTTTCGGAAATGGGAACAAATGACGCTTGGAGCACGGAAAAACTATGTAGGGAAAAGAGGCGCTATGTTTCTGAAAAGTAGATACTTTCTTTTCTAGCAATAATCTTTTCTCCGCATCTCTTGCAACAACATCAAGTAAGTTTTTACTAAGTCCTCGTACATGTAATAATTATTTTCGAGAAACCCCACTTTTGCAACAGTGATTGGAATCTATACATTTTCAGGCACTAGCTTCAATTTAAATTTGAATTTCGAGAGATATATTCCCAGGTAGCACAAATAACCTTTAAACGTTTTATAAACATTTTTAAGCGGTTGTTACAACGTTAATAACCATTTTACAACCTTTAAAAAACGAAATGTGCTACTTGGGTTGTTATGCGACAATATATATTATAGAGCTTTTCTCCCCTCAATTTTTGAGGAACAAGTTTAATAGTAGCAGCTAAATAGTGTAACATTACCCCTCCCCATTTTTAGGAAAATCAGAAGAGACCTGACGCATGCGCCAATTCGAGAAAAGTAGGGAGATAAAATATCTAACAGAATTGATTTTTTTACTGGGGAATGGGGTTGAAAATTTCACGACTCGAATTTTAATCTTCATTCTCAAGGATAACTAAATACAACTAAAACTTTTGAATGAAACGGAACTTTTTCATCTCTCAATAACCATTTATATACATAATAAACCTCTTTCTCTCAGAATTCCCTTTCAGTTCAATCAATCAATATCAAACTTGAGTCACTGTTAAGCTTATTGGAAACTGAACTAATTAACATTTCTTTTATTTTCAGAAATAAGCTTAAAACATGTTAAAAGTCGTAATGATTTTTAAATGCTTTAATCACAAATGTGTTACAAATTGCATTTCTTAGCTCTGTACAACCAACCCAGCAGTCATTTTGCAGTGGTTACTTTTATAGGGTATTTTTAGACTATCTACCATGTTTTAATCTTCTTTTTTCTTTCATTTCCCTCGATCATCCCGAAATTTTATTTCTGATACTTTGATATCTACCAAAAAGCTGCTATGCAGCAATAAAATACATTATTGAACACTGCGCAATAAATCCAGAATGCTATCATCAACAGTAAAACAAACCATCTACTCCCTACCCCTCGCGCAGACGATTGGGAGGAGTGGTTGTGTATGTGGGGGGGAGGGGCTGACACAGAGCCCTCGGACAGCATTAAAGCCAGAGGTCAAGGAAACGGACATCATAGCTTATAGCTATCGACGTCTGCCTGCAGATACGGGATGTCAGAAACAGTCCTCTTCAGCGATGGTCACTTCGAGAGGGAGAGAGGCAAGTGTCTTTTGTTGGCAGGGTGACAGTATTTTTACTCGAGAGTTGTTTCCATAAGTTGTGGGAATTGCTTCAGTCGACGGAGAAAGGACTTGAATAGAAGAAAAGTAGTAATTTATTTTTATTCTTCAAGAAGTGTCTGAAAAGTAACAAGAAGTTTCAACCACCAGTTGACAACGAATAACACATGGGTGCTATTTGAGATAATTCTGAAAGCGTTTTCTTAATTCTTTTATTTTTTTTATGAAAAGAGGTACAATTTATTACTGTCTAATTTAGCAATAGTATTCAAAATAAAGTATTCTGATATAAACGTGGAACTTTGGAAAAATGATGATAAAATTAGTTCTTTCGTTTCATTTTTAATTCTCCTATAGACAAAACAACGTCCACTTAAATGCCATAAACCAACTTAAATATCGTGAAAGTATTCAAATACACCACTGAAAAGTTAAAGAAACTTTTAAACATACCTAATAGAATTTAACTTTTAAGCAGAGAACTATTTTCCTCTTGATACCAATTTCAATTAATTAAGCATTTACTCAACATTTAACGAAGCTCTTGCAGCGTTCCTCAAAGTATCACGTCAAATAAAAATTTCGTTGACCCATATCTTTTTTATTTTATAATATAAAGATGCGTAATTTGAGTTGCTTAAGCAAACTTTGAAGCTGAATGTATAAAGCTAATAATAAAAATACGACTGGGTGTAAAAATTGTGATCTTCAAAATAGTTTTTTATAAATAGTTTGACGATTTGGATGATGCTCCACTTCATTTCCGGAATCACTTCCGAACAATGTGTCGTGAATTGTCATATTGAAAACATTTTAGTTTCTTACAATTATTTTCGCTTATGATTCGGGCAAAACATTATGAGACGAAATTTGTTCCAAGTTGAATTTCCAGCCGTCTTTTAATCGCAAATATTTAAAATGTTTGATTTTTTTTTTTTTGCAAATTTTTATTAATTAATTTATTTTGTTTATTTTATTTCTTTATTTCAATTTCACATCAATGCAAAAAATAACTTTTAAACTCCCTACTTTTTCAATAAGACACCACTGTGTGTCTGTGTGCTTCCTTTTATTTTATAAATCTCAAATTTTTACAGGTTAAAATAATGTTCATAGCATTCGCACCTAGTACAATAATTGTCACTTGAAAAACCCGTAACAAAAATTATGTTTTGGGAACCATATTGTAGGTTAATAATGTTACAATATGGACAGATGAAATTTTAAATCTATGTAATTTACAATTTCAGGCCAAAAACAACGAGGTTTTCAACAAAATATCCAACACTTTAATTTCAAGAAAATATAAAACCATTTTTTTTTCTTCTTCTTCTTCTCCTTATTATTATTATTATTTTTTTTTTTTTTGAGAGTCATGTAGGAAATATAACTGAATCATCTTTTATCGTCATCTTTTTAGTAAATATATTTAACTTCCAAAGAAAGTGTAGAAGGCCCAATGCTGCATTTTGCTCACGTGAATCAATTTCCCAACGATCATTCATACAGGTTAATAATTCATATGAAGTGGCTTTCATAATTACGATTTCTTGGTTTTGGATATTTATACAATACTTAAATGTTTTTCTTCAGTTTTAGGCAAATAAACACAATAACACTATAAAACGATCAGGACCGCAGGTAACCCTGTAAACTTACAGAACGTTGGTCTGGGAATCGGAAAGTCCTGTCTGAAAGTCAAACGTCACTAAATACCCACCGAGTAAATGCTTGTTAATCCATGGATCCGAAAGTCCTGTGATTTGTCTTTGCAGCAACCATGGGTGCAGTTTTTGCAGACTTCCTTCCCCTCTTCAGAATTTTCCGAAATCGTGGAAGTGGTGCTGCCATCTACCGAGGCCAACAAACTCCTTCCTCAATTAGTTGCCTTGCAATATGCCGAGCAGCTTCCTGTTCTGTTATGAAACAGTTAATATCAAAATGATATGTATTTTTTGTTTGTACGCTCACTATTCTCTGTGTTGGAAGGCGACAATGGGGAACCAGAAAATATTCACCCCGTGCTCCGCCATCTTTTAGGACAGCAATGGAACAGCGATCCTGGAACCTCAGCACCTGCATCTTCTGCTACTCATTGACTTTCTCTTTGATGTCACAAAACTAAAAAAATAAATGAATAAGAAAATGAAATTTGTAAACCATCCATATCCAGATACTGAGGAATATTACAAAAAATTAACCGTCAATGACTAAGATTAGTGCATTGCTAAGGGAGTTAATATCGTACTTTTTATTCGATAACATGTTTTTCTTTCTAATGCCAAACAGATGTCATAACCCTTTGCTAAAAGGGATATGACATCTGTTTATTGACATCTTATGACATCTGACACCCTCCCTTCCCATGCTAAATATGCTTTAACGTAAGCATGTCTGATGTTAATTGCAATAGAAACCGGCTACTAACCATTAAATCTCGCACAGGATTTGAACTATGTGCCAGAAACTTCAATACCTACATCTTTCTCTTTGATTCTACCCAAACATTTTTCCTGAAGCAAGCCATCAAGATACATCTCGGTTCTGAAAAAAGAACAGCAAAAAAAAGCGGATCAAAGATACCTTCCATGATTCTGAGATAATTTAATTTATTGCTTATGGAGTTAATTACATGCTTTTCATCTCATAACATGTTCTTCAATCTGTTGCCATACCAATGTCATAACTCTGCAATGTTTTGACTTAAGCCTTTTGCAGTGGTGCAAGCAAGGAATTTTTCAAAGGGAGGGTTGAGGATTAAAAATCTACCATTCTTGTCTCATACCTGAAACACCGCAAAACACATTCTTTTGATTCTATTGGTTATCGAGAACGATAAATAGAAAGTGATAAATTATTGAATAAATAATTTGCATACATACAAATTGCATTTTTTACTTTTGTTTGAAATTATGTTACGTACTATATACATTAGATTATGATATATCTTAAGCAAACCAAAGGGCTATTCGGGGGCTGGTGCGGACCCCTTGACACCCCTTTTGCCACACTGGTCTCTTATCTTCTGCTCATTTCCGTATAGAGACCGCCTTCTAACCATTAAATCTCTCATAGGACTTGAACTGTGTGTCTGAAACCTCAATATCTGCAACTTTCTCCATTCACTGGCAGTCTCTTCGATTCCGCCCAAAAATTTTCCAGAAGCAAGCCATCCAGAGCTATCCATATCCGGGCTCTGAAGAGCGTGTGCCCCCTCCGCCCTCCGTATTTATCCCGCCGCATCCCTTATTCAAGCAGCCCGGGGTCCATCTTATCAGCCGGGGCGTTCGCGTGCGAAAACAGACGCCGCATGGAGATTTGGCGTTGGCACGTTCCTCCGGAATGGGATATATCTGACTGCGCGCTATTGTTTCAAGACTCAAATAAGAAGGGAATATATAAGGAAGAGGCAGACATTTCTTTGAGCTTCTTCTTTTTTTTTTTATCCACACGGAATCGTGGCACGCATTCGATATAGACCCCGGGATGGACTGAGAGCTGAAGTGGCATGAGTCAGATCTGGCAGGATCACATAGTGGTTTAACTCCATTGAACTGAGACAATAATAGAGTATAGGTTGAGCAAACCCAACCTATCAGCGTCATAATTCTGTGATCAGGATTTGCGTAGAATTCAAACTGCTGAAAGGTTTGGTTTGCTTCAACTATAGATTTAATTTGATTTTTCTTTTTAGTTACTAAAAGTAGGATATTCCATGTACAACTCTTAAGTTTTGGCAGACAGCCTGAATCTAGATTCTATGAAATAAGGCATTCTTTTAAAGAAAAAAATATGAAAAACTGTGACTGCTGTGAAGCAAAAACAATCTAATTGTGAACTTTTTTTTTTCTTTTTTCTTCGAAATCAGTAACTAACAACTAAATCCACTTACTCTCAGTTGAAAACAAAAAGGGTGGGGGTACTTTGCCTTAAAGGGCTAAGAGTCCTTGAAGCCATGCAATACGGAAACAGAAATTTATTACCTTGCCCCAAAATGATTCGATAAAAAAGAAAAAGCGAGTAAAATGTTGTGGCACTTTCTTTTCAATTTTTATGACAGATAATTACTTTCTACCACTTTATTTCTCACTCGTATCTATTTTGTCATAAATAATGCCAAACATAAACAATATCAAGGAAGAGTATCCGTATAGTTCAAATGCCTTGCTGTCGTTTTCAATTCAAGCTTCACTACAGTGAATTGTGAATAGATAAACGGTCTGAGACCAAAGGATACAACTTCAATTCTCCCTGCCTTTCTTTGACGCTGCAATTGAAATTTTATTAAAGAGGATTTGCGTGCCTTGTCCATTTCTCTTTTAGAGAAAAAATAAATCTGTTATCAGACAACTTCATATTCATAAACTTCGTATCTGAGCACTATTACGCTCCCAGTACCTACCACTAAACGTGGCTTAAGCAGTTGGATAGGGCCCTGCAGACGGTTCAGTTTTTTTATTATTATTAATTTTAATCTACAGGGTGTCCACTCTAATCGTGGACCAATAGCTAATTTCTAAACCGTTAGAGATAAGCATATAGTTTATTTAGGAAAAAATCTCAAAATTATGAAAGGAATTTTGGATCTATTCAATGTTTTTCAAAAAATCAAATTTTGAAAGAGTTACGAAATTTAAATTTTTATACAGCCCCCCAGTCCTATCAATCATATTTAGTAAAACATTCTTGACACTGCAACGTTTAAAACTAAAAAAAAATCACTCTTCTACCACAAAAATTGACCGAGTTATGACGTTTTGAAAAATCAAGATTTTGCATTGTTCCATGACGTCATCGAGAGATTGGCTTAAGGGACCGTATGCGAAATCCTTCAAAATCTTGATTTTTCAAAACGTCATAACTCGGTCAATTTTTGTGGTAGAAGAGTGATTTTTTTTTAGTTTTAAACGTTGCAGTGTCAAGAATGTTTTACTAAATATGATCGATAGGACTGGGGGGCTGTATAAAAATTTAAATTTCGTAACTCTTTCAAAATTTGATTTTTTGAAAAACATTGAATAGACCCAAAATTCCTTTCATAATTCGGAGATTTTTTCCTAAATAAACTATATGCTTATCTCTAACGGTTTAGAAATTAGCTATTGGTCCACGATTGGAGAGGACACCCTGTATATAAGAAAGAGAGCAATCTCTGATCCTACTTCTCATATGGTATTGTTTTGGAAAAGGGAGATTTTAATCACCATAGGTTTGATGTTCACCCGTCACCATTAGAAAACACAGAGGATCTTCGACTATCTGAACACACCCAATTTCGATTCAGCACCATACCGATCAAGTGACTGTGGCCCGTGTATCTCAGCAGCCAACCACCTTCAAAACAATGTTGGAGACGCCGAGTATCATACATTTATTAAATTTTTATTAAACGTAAAATAAAGTCTAGATCATATTTGGGCACCAAAGTTTTTAAATCTTAAACTAAAGGGTTTGAGGCAGTTTATTAAGTAATTTGCTGCATTTTTAATAATTAAAACAAAAGTTTAACTCAAAAAAGTGCAATTTATTTTTAGCGCAATTTAAAAAGCATAGTTTAGTACCCTAAAAACAAAACATCCACCAATAAAGTCTCAGGATCACATTTTTATGACGTGCTCAGACATTTGTGATTAATGACTCTCTTGTTGGTTTGAAGAAGTCAGATACTTTCGTTGATGATTTAATTAGATACAGAAGGAAAGCTTTTATCTTACACCACGAAGGGGAAGGAATTATGCAGCGATAATTAGTTTGAAAATATAAAAATGTGGTTACATGTGAGATTTCAAAGGAGTATTTAAAACAAAGAAAGAGTTTACTACTTACATTTATTACATCGGTTCGGTTAACTTACATTTATTACATCGGTTCGTGTAACATGAAAATTACTTTCATTGTAATTACAAAAAAAAAAGGGATTTTAAGGTTGGGACACTTTTTTTTCACTATATAGTTCATGAAATTATATTGTTGGTACTTTTTTTTTCCTCGCTTTTAATTTAACATTATTACAGTTCAAGATCAACTAGAATTGAGAAAAAAATATATATACTGGAAATACTTAAAACTCTTATGAGGAGAAATTCTGAAAGTACAGAAAATTTTGACCTTCGTTCACGGGGTTCTACGCTGCAAAAAAAAAAACTGATATTTTTTTTACAGTATAATACTGGTAGCAGAGGTACCAGTATTGCACTGTAAAAAAATGTAAAATGCATTGTAACAAACTATAAAATTTCTAATTTTACAGTAATAAACTCTATAATTGATAATTTTACGGTTTATTATTGTGCATTGTACTGTTTTAAACAGGAACCTCGGCTGCTAGTATTATACTGTAAAATCAATAATTTATTTTTCGCAGTGTACAGTTGGGCTCAGTCAAACTATGTAGAAGCTCAAGTAGTAATAATCCGTTAAAGGCACGCTTTATTTTCAGTAAAACGAGAAATATCATGAAGGACTTCAGAAATCAGAAATTTCTAGCACTTGAAAAATCACGAAAACATGAAATAAGTTTTTGACAATCGTTCATGATCTCTGCATTCGGCTCAGTTACCGTGTAGAAAGTTCACATCTCAGAAATCTGTTGCAGGCAGGTCTAACTGTCAGTAAAGCCCTAAAATATGAAGAAGGACTTATAAAAGCTCTGACTTCAAGCACTGGAAAACTCTGAAAGTGTGCAAGAAGTTTGTTTGACCTTCGTTCGTGGTCCCTTGAGTTACGCCACTCTGCCACTGCTTGGTCCGATCTTTAGGCACCGGAAGAGAGGCCTCGAAGATGGACGTCAGGGAAGAGAGGGAATGTGCAATATGCAAAGAGGGGACGCACATCTGAATTTTCCTCTCTGGAAAACTTTTGCTTCAGTGGTTCCAGGATGAAAAAAAAAATCGACACGGGAAAGGATTCCAAAATAAAACCGGGAGGCACCTTCTTCTTCTTCCTTTGCTTTCATTTTTTAAGACTTTTCGCGCCCTGAAAGGTTCTTTGTTCATATCCTACGTGACTTTCTGGAATTTGTTGGAACCACTCCCACAGGCTTCTCGCTTCAGCCGAAAAGGTATTCTCCCGCCTTTCAAATATTCACCGAAAAGGTGAGATTCCAGAGAAAACTTTTCTGATCTTTCGATAAATACTCCGGGAGGTTAAATGCATTTAAATGTCCGGGGAGTGAGTTTTCTGGAAGTAGTCGAGATTGGAACTCTGCTGGACCGTAGAACAGGAGGGAAAAAAATGAAGAGCTCTTGGAGTAAGTAAAGAACTGTATTTCCAAGTAATCGTTCAAGAAAATAAACAAATATAAAGATAAACTTATGTAAAAGTCATTGGTCCTTCATTCATTTTTCTTTATAATACCTATGCTTAGTTGGGTTTTACACTGTAAAAAAAAATCCGTCAAATTTACGGAAAAAAACTGGCAGCCTGGCTGCCAGTTTTTTTCCGTTTATTTAACAGAAATCTTCCGTAATTTTTTAACCGACTCTCCGTTTTTTAACGGAATATCTCTGTAATTGCAACAGTTTTTAACCGTTTTTATAACAGGTTGATTTCATCACTTTACGGAGAAAATCTGTTAAAAAAACGGTTAAAAACTGTTGCAATTACAGAGATATTCCATTAAAAAACGGAGAGTCTGTTAAAAAATTACGGAAGATTTCTGTTAAATAAACGGAAAAAAACTGGCAGCCTAGGCTGCCAGTTTTTTTCCGTAAATTTGACGGATTTTTTTTTTCCGTAAGTTTGATGGATTTTTTTTTGCAGTGTACGAACCAGAAACAGGTGGATGCAAAAAAAAAGCAAATTTAATACACAACGAAGATTTTTCCCAATATCTCAGTTTTTAAGATAGGTTTAAAGGGGTTGTTGACATGCTGCCTGCCAGTCTGACATGCCCCCGAAATTACACAATAACCGAGTGATGCAAAACAAGCCATTCTCACAAACTTTTATAGTTTGGGTGTACGTAGCGCGTTAGCGTTGCGTCTGCTACCTTATGTTCCTGTGCGATTCTTGCTTCTTATGGCCCCTCTAACACCTCTAAAAGTTTGTACAATTTAATTTTTACGTCTGAAACACTAATTGTACAGGAGAAACTTGCTAAAAACTAACTATTTTTAAACTGTCTTTCAGATTAATAAAATCAAAAATTTAAGTGAGAAAATATGCCTAGGCAATATAGTTGAACTTTCACGTTAATTGAAACATGCTTAGGCAAAAGTTGAAAATATGTACCTCTTGGACCTGTGGATGTTACAAAAAATACTATAATTAAACAAAAAAATATTTTATTGCCATAACTCATGAGTAATAACAAAGAGTAGTGCAAAATAACAACAATAGTAATAACTAACACAAAATTGTTTTTGCATAGGTCCACCCTGAAAAGCACTTTTTCCTTTTTGCAAGAAGTTGCAGTTTTCTTGCAAATAAAATAAAAAAAAGTAATTAATAAAATAATAGCAATAAATAAAATAACAATAATAGTAATAAATAAAACAAAATAACAATCTGTAAAATAAAATTGTTTTGGCGTAAGCCCACCCTGAAAAATCACTTTTTTCGTTTCAGAAGAAATTGCAGATTTTTTGCAAATGAAATAAAAAATAATAAGATAATAGCAAAAATAGAAAAAACAAAATAATAACAATAGTAATAAATAACGCAAAACAAATAATCCGTAACGAGTAGAATGGAAGGGGAATCGGCATTCCCCGCGTGCGACGTCATTCGTTTCACAGTAATATGCTGAGCTGATTACTAAAGTAAGTGCATTTTTGTGAACTAAAGGATACATATTTGTCTGTCATGTTATCTGGATAGGTTAATAATAGGCCCACAAGGCTGTTAAAAACATTGTTATGGATATAAAAAGTTTGACAACATGGCGTAGCGCCGTTAGGGATCTTTTCGTGCGGATACCTTTTGGCTTGGATCGCGAAATATTAAAACCCCGATCGGGACAAAAAATATTAACACATCCGTGTTTTCAGTTCGTGCAACTAAGTAATAATGCCAAAGACACTAATAAACAAATGTGATCATGCAGTCATAAGCTTTTATTTAGTATAATCAAGTACTATCTCCGATAAAGTTAATTATGGGTTAAAAACTTAAATTTATAAATGTAAAAATTTTTTACATATTTATAAATATATTTTTTTTTCATTTGGTTCAATGCAATGAAAATTATGAAATCCTTGCAACAATAATATTTAATTTTTGCATTCCAGATATTTTGCAAGTTAGAAACAAAATATTTTAGGTTGAGAAATTTCACTTTTGAAGATATGCATGGTCTAATCTAATAGTATCTTCATTTGTACAAGTGTTATCTAAAAGAATGTTCAAACTTGTTACTCTCATTTTTAACCATCCAGTTAATATGACAGCCGAATGTATCCTTTTTCTCATGCACTTACTTCAGTCATTTTGAAATAATATAGTAGCTAAAAGCAACTGAAAAAACCAACATAATATAAGTAGAGCAGGTAACTTTCCTTTTGGGCTTTTTCATACCTCTATACCATCAATCTGTGTACCAAATTAAAAAAAAATCCGAGTCGGTCGTGCGACCAACTTTTTTTGTTTTCAGTGATTTGGTATGGAATTGCTCTTAAACAAAAAAATATTTTATTGCCATAAGTACACAAGAGTAATTACAAAGAGTAGTGCAAATACAGAAATGGAAAAAATCTATTACATATGAATATGGGAGGTCATAATCAAATGAATTGTGCGAAGGGTTTTTCTGGGCGGGTCCACCAACAAAAACCCACCCGGGTTTTTGTCAAAAGTGGGTTTTTGTTAATTTTCTAAGTTATCAACAAATATAGTCAATAATAATATCTCATCTAAATTATACATAAAAAATAAGTAAGAAATCAGGTTTATTTGAGATAATTTTTCTTAGAGTAATTATTTATTTTATAAAATAATTATTATTTCTTCAATTTTCAAGTCATCGTCCAGAAAATTTTCCTAGCTATGATACTATTTTTTGTTGCAAAATACTTATTATTATTATTATTTATTTATTTTTGATAGCAAATTTCAAATTTTAAAATAAATTGAAAATGCACCATTGATTAACTTCTTGTAGATGGAAAAAATTGCTTAATTAATGTTTTATGATAATTTTGATTCAACACAGAAGTTAAATAATGATAAAATACTGCAATTTTTTCTTTTATTCTGGAGCAAGAAAAATAAAGTTTTGCTCTTCATTTCTTCTAACCCTACTGCATTTAGTATATGATGATTTTCAAGTGCTATATTATAGAGGTACCATACCACTGACTTTAAGCACTAAACCTTTTCTTTGATTTAAAAAAAACAAAGAAAATGCGTCCCCATGCAGTTTATTACTACTAAAATATTATGACAAGCATTTATTAATAAATTTATAATTCTTGCAAAGTTCTAATGTTAACCTAGTTTTTTCTTAAGATTATTTCAAAAAAAAAAATCAATTAAGCGTCCCCACTCCCCATCTGAAATTAATCAGTTTTGGTTTTGAAAATAAGAAGGGGGGGGGGAGACACTTCCCTTATCTCAGAAACACACCTATCATTGAGATATGCCTTATAAAAAACATGCAAATGACATGACTAGATATTGAAGCAGGCTACTTAATGAGAAAAGATGATTATTTCTATTAAGAAACAAGTGCAAATGGTTTTAATTTTTTAATGGTATAAATTTAAGTTTTTGAAACTTTCACCCCCTAAATATTCCTGAATTTGTAGGAAAGCCCATTTGCAACAGTTCTTCTATTTCGTAAAAGACAAGTGATAAAAGTTTATAGCTGAAACCATTGTCCAAAGCTTCTTAAATATACACATTAAATATTACAATTTGGTTGATGATATTATTAATTGATATTGTTAATAATATTAATTATTAATTGATTGACATTGATTAAATGCAATTCAGAACTTTAACTTAATAAATATATTTTTATTTGAAGAAATGCATACATTATATATTAATACCCACATAAGAAATAAAATTTTAATACAAAAACCCAGAAAAACCCGGGTGGGTTGGGTTTTTGTAGAAAAACCCGGGTTTTTGCCAACCCTGCTCTGAATTCAAGCAAGTTTTACACAAGGTACATAGAAGGAGAGGTAGGTCAGAGACTCCTGGCAACCCTCCCACTTAACGAGTTCTCGGAACTGCGACGTAGGCTGGTCCCCTTCTCCTGCTTCCTAATGTTCTCCTG
Source organism: Uloborus plumipes (assembly GCA_038373865.1). Classification (NCBI taxonomy): domain Eukaryota; kingdom Metazoa; phylum Arthropoda; class Arachnida; order Araneae; family Uloboridae; genus Uloborus; species Uloborus plumipes. The sequence goes on from JAXGGA010004541.1 coordinate 31,555, forward strand.
AAAGTTAAGAAAGATGGATTAATTATGTTTTAAAATGTAACCTTAATGTAAAAAAAAAAATTGATAAAAACTAAAGCTTCATTAACATTTGTTATCTTAATCGTTTAATTTCAACACAATTTATAAACTCAAATCCCATTATCTTTTCGATATTTACCATATTGCTCTGGATAATAACAAAATGCTGTGTGCATGGGTGCTACTCTAAAAATTAACAAAGACTGAAAAGTACTTGGCATCATTTTGCTACACAAACATGTTAGCGCGTAATGTGTCTGTAGTTTAATGCACAAATATGTTGCTTTTTTATGTTGTAAATAACTATATAATAAAACCAAATTGCAAAATTAAGTAAAATCTAAACTTTCAGAATAGCTTTTTCGAAAAGATTTTTTGGGAGAAAACGCAATAACGAAAAAATTACTGTATTAGTTACTTAAGAAAAAAAAGCTTCGAATTCACGCTAAAAGATTCTTGACAATAAAAAGTTTCTGGTAAGAGATTCTTCGCTAAAAAATAACACTGGAAAAAACAGCTTTAAAATAATTTTCTGGATTAATGTAGCTATGATTGAAATAATTGAATTACTAGTTTTCAAGGTGCAACTAGAGAGAAAGTTATTATAGTTGCTTGTTTTTTTTTTTTTGAATAATCTAAATGAGATATTTTTTAAAGCTTCATTTCATTTTTTGCCAAAACAAATTTCCAAATGATACGACATTTTACAGAATACGGAATTCCGTCCGTCAGACGGAAGTGTGGCAGCCATGGCAGTGTGCCTTGATATCAGGAACAATTTTTTTTAACTTGACAATTCACATTTCAACTCAAAACATTAACTCAAAACATTGATACGTCAAATTTCTTTTCAAAACAAAATATCCACAAAAAAATTATCTAAAATTTAGGGCATTTCTAGCTTTAACTTAAATAAGGGATCCATCAAACAAAATCAGGTCAAATCGCTTTCGGTTTTCAAGATATTGAGGTTCTATTGTACATTACTATTACATTTCATTAGATAATGCACAAGCAGGATTAACACATTCTAGGGAAAATGTTATACATAAGATGCTAATTTACTTTATTAGAGGGAATTCTTTAAATAGCAAAGGCAGATATAAAAGAAATTAACTTACCATAGCATATTAGACAAGGCGTACTCGGGAGGTTCAACAGTTCAACTTCAGTATTAGTCTTAGTAACCTACAATAAGCAATTTTTTAGGAATCGGTTTAAACATTATGTTATAAAGAAACTCGACATTTTCAACAATAAAGATAAACAAGCTGAACATTTGGAAAATTAAAATAGTCAGTATCTGCAAGAACATTAAAAGTTACCACTTATTTTGGTTTAAATGCCAGATGATGTAAAATCATAAGTTTTTAATTTTTATCCCAAAATTGTTAGACTTTAACATTTAATTAACCTAATTTTATGCTCTTCAAAACTGCTAATAAAAAGTAAGAGACCATTTAGACTTTTAGCCCTAGTTAAGTACTACGAATACAATATTTTATAGAGAATGTGGGTCATTCCAGCGAAAATGGTACAAATCATGTCTAAGACTTTAGAATTTTTTATAATCAATTTTAATAACTACCACCTATTAAGTGTATTTTTTATTGGTTCTCCATTTAATTTTGTGCCATCAAGTATCAATTGATTAGGTATAATCCTTTTAGAAAGGACACAAAATAAAATGTCTTTGTCAGAAGAAGGAGAAAATGACGTGTCCCAGCTTCAAATTGCTAGAATTTTAACTGTGATTTAAAATTAAACTGAAATGTAACAACACAATAAATTAAACTACACAGCACAAAAGATGCTTCTGACACCATTTCTGCAGATTATTACGCAAATGAAAAAAATTTTTCCCCAAAAACACTATTATTTATCCATGTCCCTAGATTTTCTATGTTTCGAATTGTCCACTCTGTCACAAGCCTTTTAGAAATAAAATAAACAATTGCATTCAAGTTGATATATTTTTTTTAAATATAGGTAGTATAACTGCCGTGATTAGCTTGCTACATTGAATTATGTAGTCAACAACCAGGGTGAGCCTAATTCTTTTCTTATGGAAGTTAATTTGAACTGCGGGATATACACTCTGTTACAGTCGATACCATAATGAAAAAAATATTTTTTCTTGAAATTGCAGACAGACTTACAGTTTTAGGCTGTTTATTCCACTTTATGCTTGTTCTGTGATTCTAACTTTTCTTTGTGATTATAAAGATATTTTTAAAGGCTTATTTGTCCACTCTGTTACACAAAGTGATCAAAATATTTAAAATCCTTTCATAAATGAGTCATGTACTAGTTATTTACACTTTATTATACACAAATAAATGGAAACTCAATAAAAATTAATATGATTAGTTGGTGGAAATTATTTAAATTGATAATCTTAAGTAAAGAGTTTCAGACATGACTTGTACCATTTTTGCTGGAATAACCCAACAAGAATTTTTTTATCTTTACCAGATCATATCTTCACATGAAATAAAAAAAACTTTAGAAAAGCATTTATGTATTATCTGACAATTATTTTAACTTTATGTCGATTCTCTAATTGAACCAATTATTTCAAAAAACCAGACAACAGACATTTTTACTTCCTTTTATGTATAAGGAAGTATTTTCAAAATAGTTATTAGTGCGACATGCTTCTTTAGGGGTAAATACACATTTTAGCACAGATAGATATCAAAAACCTAGTTTTTATATTTATATATATTTTAATAATTTAGCTTGTTTTTAACTTTCTTTTTAAATGTGCTTTTTAATAACTACAGTAGAAGCAATACTCTTTGAAATGCACAGTTCACTTTTAAATACAAAAATTTCTGAGATTTGAAGATGTATAGATAACATTAATTACTTTCTTTCTCTCCCATGAAACACTTTGGCTTATTAAAATGTCAAAAACAATTCAAATTACTGTATTTCCCTACCTGTGGGTATCTAGTGAGTTCATAACATTATTCATCCGAGCGTAATTCCAATTTGCGAAGTTATTGGCATAATTTTTCATTCCATAATTATTATTAATTACAAAGATTAAGAAAGAATAAAGAAATAAAAAGAATATATCATTGAGGCAAATATTTGGCATTATTGTGCTTCAAATCTATTTAAATCTGTATTTATGATATTAAAGCAAAACAAAGCAGTCAAAACATTGGTGGAATAAATTCTTTCTTGGCTACGAAATAAAATACTACAACCATGAAACTCCTCATTCATGTAATTCAGAGTAGCGGGGCTCGCCGTAGACTTTTTCAAAATTTTAGGGGAATTTTAGGAACATTTTGACAAAATTTTAGGAAAATTTTAGGGGTAATTTACGATTTTGTGATTACAAATAGGTCCCTAGCAGTTGTACACGACAAACCAAACTAAAAATGTATTTTATTTACTATAGCATAAATTACAGCCTTCAAATACATCAACAAAAAAAAAGTCAGAACAAAAAAGAAATAATGTTATATAACATGCTCAAAAGCCAGACGGCACTTTAGCTTACAGACGTGTTTTCAAAACTTTACGTTTAAAAAGTAGGCATATCCGAGTTTTTCCAGTTGACCAGCTTCTACGGATATTAATTCTGTTCAACAATTACCTCTATAATGTTTGAACTGCAGCAGCTTTCTACAGCAGTTTTTAAGCGCTATTTCACTAGATCTACAGATAATATTCATTCTTTAAACTCATTAATATTTTTGTTATTTCAACAAATCTGCAAATTTTATTTATTTTTTTTTGCTTTTTCCAATAAATTTGTTTTCAAGTTTTTTTTTTTTTAATCTAGTAAAATAGCAGTGCCTAGAAAATAGTTTGTGAAGTTAACCTGTGTGGCCTGTTATGTTCAATGCTACAAATCGAGAACAATTTTTAGTTAGTAATTTTCATTTCCCCCCATGTTTTCGAATATAATGTAAAAAAAAACTAAAAACATTTGATTTTCCATTGCCGATCAACTTTAGGAAATCTTAAGGTGTAAAATGTTCTGCATATATCATGCCACAGATTTATAAATTCTATTAGCTGCGTTAAATGCACTTTGATTTCAAAGTTTTAAGATTATCTAAAGAAAAAAAACCACCCTGTTTGTTAATATTTTTCGTCAGTTTCTTAAATACAAGAAAAGTTTCCTATGCATAAAGGTCTTCAGACTTACAACAATGTTTTTATTTGAAACCTGTAAGGTAATTATCTATGAATTGTCAAAAGCCCATATGTTTGCTTTTCAACTCTGCCTCCCTTTCCCTTCAGAATATTGTAATATTTGAAGTAGTGTAAACATTTCTGAATATCAAATTAAGCTGAGGCTACAATTTTATGCCTGCTACCTGAAACTCTCAATAAATAATGCGTGATAAGTTAATGCATTTTTAAAAGCAGAAAAAGTATGCAATTGGTGAAAAAAAAAAACTGTTGAGCAAAAATTTTAAAGAACTGTAGGAATAATTAATAACTATAATTGACATAATAACTCTGATTTTGAATAGAAAATGAAAGTAAGGAAAAGGAATCATTGGCCTAGTACAAGTCACATCTTTTTATAACAATTGACTAAGTCTGTTGGATTCCCTGAATTCTAATGCTGTCCCAAACATGCTTATCAACATTTTAAACTGTTTAATTTTTCAAAATCTTTTTTGAGCCAAAAACAAAGTTTGATAGAAACTAATGCTACTTTTTAAGAATGCTCATGGTTTGAACTGATTCAGATGCAACAGGAATGACATTTTTGAATGAGTTGACATTGAATAACGAGCCTACAAATAATATATAAACAAAAGACAATTAAACAAGGTTCAAACTAATGGTAAGAATAAAATTATTGATGTCCAAGCGGTGAATTTACACAGTAAATTAAAAGGAGCGAGTTTTATAGAAATCGATGCAAACAGATTGTGAAATTTGCAAATAATCGAGCTTAGGCACATAAGAAACAGATCTAAGTCGAAAAATTTCACAAGCAGGTTATGCATCATTCAGGTCGAGTGGTGAAAAAGCTGTTTTAGAGATTAAATAGTTCGTTTTTAAGTGGAAAAATTTTAAGCCTGTCCCAAGATTAAAAAGTGTGAAGAATACGTTTTTAACGAAATATTTTGTAAAATATCTATTGATCACATTAAATACCTGAGGGAAAAGTTCGCTTTTGGCTATAAATACTTTCAGAAAGGTATTTTAAATTCGCCTAAAGAGCTCCTATAAATTTTTTTAGGAATGCCACAAAATTGTAATACAATTTTAGGAATTTTAGGAGGTCTGAAACTTTTTAGGAAATGCGATTTTAGGGGGAATGTGAGCCCTGGAGTAGCGTAAACAGAGGTTTACAGTATTAAACAGTTTATAAGCTTTTCCATTAAAAAAAAGCACCAGTTTCATTTTCCTTTGCAGCAACCCAAATTGCGGGTAATCGTATTGATAAAAGTATATATTATCTAAATTTGTGTTTTAAAAGTTGGTTTTAAGTTTTCATTTCATTAATACAAATAATTGCATTATGTCAATTTTTGTAACTTTATAAAATTCTATTTCGTATAGCTTGCATTTATCACAAATGCATGGTAAATTTGAAAAATACAGTAACCCCTCGTTATATCGCGCTTTTCGGGGACAAGAAAAAAGCGCGATATATCCGAAAGCGCGATATAACCGAAGTCTTTAAAAATAGTTTTATATCCAACATGCAAGTAAATTATACGTGCACATACATAATAATTCATTTATTCGAACATTAGCTTTTTTTTCAGTCAAAAGTAACAAAAAAAATATAACTTTTACACATGACTACTACACATTACTAACAGATGCTTTTCACTCATTGTATCAATACAAAAGAAAGTGTTCAGTAGTTTCCAAACTGTCTCTGCAGTATGCAAGTTTGGGTGACAGGAATTTGCTGCTTCTGTTCAGCGAATTCAGAAGAATAGAAGAACCTTCGTTTTGTTCATTGATGACAAAACAAATGAGAAAGAGACCTTTTCTGAGCACCTTACATATTTTCTCAAAAATGGTTTCGAACTAAAAGTTTTTTTTTCTTGGGAGACAAAATAAGAGCGATATATCCGAATGAGCGATATAACGAGGGGCTACTGTATAATAATTTTGATGGCAAATATATGTTAAAATTATAGTAGCTATACATTTCAGATTTCCTTTAATTGTAATGAACAACAAACATTATTATGCACAAATAAAATGTATCGAACACCTGTAGTGTTGAGTTATTAGGTAATATCAGTACAACTCTATGAATTGGCGTTGTTATGGTTACTTACCTTTATCAGTCTTTTTCTAACTTGAGATGAGTTTTCGTGCTTGAATTGGTTTTAAAACACCCTTTAAATCAGTTTCACTAACATAACGTAAGTCTTCCGGATTAGTTACACCTAAATCTGTTACACTCCAAAAGAGCACTTAAAAGAACACTTTAGAAAATTGTCTTTTCTAAACACTGCTTGATAAATTTGTGACTGGTGTTCTGATCCAATATTGCCCCAGATGCCTTTTATACGTTATGCCTCAAATCTCTCAAGTTTTCTAATAATTGGTCCAAATTTGTCACTGTAACAAGAGGTCTCTATAAATCACATGTGCAAGATATTGCTTACATTTTCGTCATACTGTTGGCCCCGTTCAATCGGGTAACGGATAAACGAATACCCCGTTTATACGAATAAAATAGTGAAAAGGGGGCACCCCTAAGGCAGCGCAAGCACTGCGACCACAGGTCTATTGTACTATATAAACTGTACCATATATATTGTACTATATACGAATAAAATATCTCAAAACCAAATATATTTCCCATGTCATAGACGCAATGTTAAAGATCCCCACTAAATCGAATACCCACTTATTCGAATATTTCTTGGAACCAACGGTATTCGTTTAAGTGGGGCTGACAGTATTTTTAAATTCTGTAATACTTTTAACGCGTCATGCTTCATTAAAAAAAGATAAAAATAAGCAATTGCAGATTTTTTAAACTTTTAGTTACAATAATAAACATGAATTACACATTAACTTTAAAGCACTACAGTTTTCAACAAACTGTGCTGAAAATAAATGACACAAATCAATTATTTTTTAAATTAAAGGTTATGGTTAGCAAATACTTTGATTCCTTCTTTTTTTCATATAGTAGTGTTTCACTTTGATCGCTTTTTAAAACATTTATTTTATAACTCTTTTCAATGTAAATACTTGAGGTTTAGAAGCATAAAATTGGTAAATTTTAGTTCTTGCAAAGATAGTCTTGAGAATTATAAAAATGTTGAATCCTTTTTGGACGATACATTAGAACGAGCGATTCAGCTCAGAGGTTTAAGTAACATTGGCAAATGGGACAAGCATTGGTCGCTAAACAACAGGGTCACAGGAATGAATGATCGTTCTAAAAAGCATGTACTGTATCACGGTAAAAGGGGTCCTGATGACATACAATTTTGAAAATGACACAGAAGTAAACTTAAATTAAAACATAGATAAAGAAAATTAAGACGATACAATACGTATAACATGCTTTGTTTCACACTGACCCTTCAAATCAACAAATTATGAGACTAGTCCTTAAACTTTTTTTCAAATAGATATGTGAAGGTATCACCTAAAACTTAAACAACAATTAATTTGATGTTAAAAATATAAACACTTACTTTACCGGCAACTCTACGGGATAATATCGTTCGAATCCAACGATGGGTCACGTGGTTAAAATCGACCAATCGAGCTTCGCGGTGAAGAGACCGTTAACAGTTAATGCGCTTATAACCGGCTGCGGAGATTAAAAAAACAGAGAAATCCTGTATTTTATCTCATTTTATCACAAACAGATTTTTTCTGTAAAAAATATGGATACTTTCTTCAAAATTTACAGTTTTTTTTTACAGTGTATAAAGGAAAATAATTGACAGAGTAACGTTATTTTGCAACAATTTACTACATTATTATAAAACTGACAGAGCTTCTTTTCAATTCCAAAACTATTGAGCAGTCAGCCAATCCGTTTAAGCTGGATGGCCAAGCACCATCCAGTTGATGCCCATCTAAAGTAATTTTATGTGACCTGAAACAAATTTCTATTGTAATTAATACTGTGTGTATGTATTTTGGAGATATAGGTAGGAATTGAACAGCCTATGTAATCAAAATTGCATTACCGACTGTCTTAATAACTATTAGCAACATGACTGGGATGAGAAATGCATAATAAATTACGATACATTCAGCACTTTACGAAAGGTTTCAAATCTTTAAGAGAAATAAACAAGTCATAACACTCCGTCTTCGCATCGGTGATACTTACTAGACTCATGCATAAATATCTGCTTTGCCACGAACCAACTACAGTTTGAAACTCATACAATGTTGGGCAGTCGGTGTTTCATATGTTAAGTAATTGCCAAAATTTTTACCCTATTCGTTTTAAATTCTTCGTCATTTTTATCCATCTTCGACGGAGCTGCTAGGGGGCACACTTCCATCTCAATTTGTTCCAGTTTCCTCAATATATTGGTTTTATGCGTCTAATTCAGTTCTTTTTCTTCGTCCTCGTTTTTGTCTCGTCTTATGTCCGTTATTTGTCTTTCCTGTTTGAGTCGAAATCATTTGACAGTTCTTAATTTCGGCGTTTTTTTTTTTTTCTTTTTGAAAATTTTAAACTTCGTTTACCTGTATCTTTCGAAAATACTGATAAAAAGCATAGAATGGAAGTCAAAAACACAAACGTTTCAAGCTATGAGGTTGCAATTGATATGAAGGGCCAGGAGGAAAAAAGGTGAAAGTGACCGAAAATGCGATTTCGAGAAAAACGAAGAACTAAGTTTGATTTCTCGTAGTTCCTTATATAGTTTTCGAGGTTTCATGCACATTTCGGTCGCTTCTCATCTTTTTTTCTCCTTGTTGTTCTACCAGATGATACTAGTCCTTCATAGCCCCTAGATAGCGCTAATATCTCAAAATTGACGAAAAAGTGACTTCCATCTTTTTTCCCCTGGCCCTTCATACATATATTTTATATAAATGTAATTTCTGCCTTTAATTTTTACCTTTAGTAAGAACGTAAAACAGAAGTATGGAGACATATGAAAATAGTTTACGTTTTTTTTAAACAATTAAAATTTCTAAATAAAATAGCATTTTGTTTTTGTTATCTAACGATAAAAAGTAAGAAGGATGAGAATTATGGCACATTACCATATTTATTGCCGTTACGTTAAACACGGGTACAACTTAACATAGTCATTACGGCGGCTAAAGCTTTAACTATAAAGTTAAGAATGTTTTAAAAATTTAAAGGCTATCTTCCAAACTTTTAACTGCTCTCAAATATTACAAAATAACTATAATTTAATAAGTGTTCGCTCCAATTTTAAAATTTATCTCAAAACATTATGTTTCCGCTAAAAAATAATTTCATTTTAAAATAAAGTATTTTGCTCTAATGAGAATTTGGAAGCTCCTGAATTGTTACGCTGCGGTTTTTTGTCACTTTTTTAAATTGTACAGAAAAAGAGCTTTTGGGGAGAAAGAAATTTAATTGTTACAGTCTCCTATTTAATTACTTCTCGAGGTAAAAACAATGAAGTGAGAAAAAATCTCATTTATGCTTAGCAAATTAATTACAAGTCGAGTTGGGTTTCTAGAAACGTAACTTGTGTATGCTGTTCATTACGGATAATAAGGAGTTCAAGGTGCAACTTAATTAATTTTAATGCTTAAGAATTTAAAAATATGGAAATGTTAGAAAAGATGTGGTACTTACTAAGATTTTGAAGGTTCAAAATCTCAAAAGCTAAATTTGCTTTTCTTAGCAGTAGAAAACCAATATAGTTTATAATATAGTGCTACCACACTGCAAAAAATGAACTGTTGTTTTTACAGTATATTACTGGCAGCCGAGATTCAAATTTGAAGCTGTAAAATACACAGTAATAAACCGTAAAACTGGCAATTTTACAGTTTCTTACTGTAAAGTTAGAAATTTTACAGTTTATTGCCGTAAAAATTAGCTGTATTATGCTATAAAAACAGTATAATACTGGCAGCAGAGGTTCCAGTTTAAAACAGTGAAATGCAAGGTAATAAAAATGTAAAATGAGCAATTTTGCAGTTTAGACTGTAAAATTAGCAATTTTTACAGTTTATTACTATAATATTAGTGGTATTATACTGTAAAAACAACAATCATTTTTTACAGTGTAGTTCGCACCAATTACTAATCGTCAGCAATTTTAATCAAAGTTAAAAGTTAAAGTTCAGTAAACTCTCATTAATATGTACCTTATTAAACCAGACTTTGCTTGACAAGATTTTTCATTTGTATATACTATGCAAATAAAATGCGTCAGGGAATACTGCAAAAAACGTATTTTTGTAGGCCTATACTTACCGCGGATAGTACATGCTATACTTAATTTTCTCGTTATTGCAGATTCACTATATTGCATTCTCTTGAGTTAGTTAATTGGTTGATTCTTAAGCATTATTCGATCCCGAGTAGTCAACGCATCCTGATTTAAGGCAGAATAGGTACCGCTTCTGTTTTTAGGGAGCACCGTTAGCGTGTTATCCGATTTTAGCTCATACACACATGCCCTAGGGACCCGTTTATGGGGTAAGCCCTAATTTATAACAACACATTCACACTAAGAAAGGAGAAGGACAGGAGAGCGAAAGTACATCCATGCTCGAGCTGGGATTCAATTCTGGGAACTCCCTAATCATTCTTCTCTGACCACTACACTGTAAAAAATGAATGTCGTTTTTACAGTATAATGCAGCTAATTTTATAGTAATAAACTATACAAATTGCTAATTTTCTCTACTAATAATAAAGCTGAAGGTGGTTCTGTCTGTCCTTCTTTCTTTCTTTCTTTCTTTCTGTCTGTCTGTCTGTTACGCGCGTAGCGCCAAAACCGTTCGGTCGATTTTCATGCCACTTGGCACAAAATTAGTTTGTAGTATGTAGTTTTGCACCTCGAAGCGATTTTTCGAACATTCCATTTCGTTCTTTTTCTATTCGAATTCTTAGCGGAAATTCGATAAAATAGGGAAGAAATATTCCATACACATTTTCAAGTCTTATGTCATTCGAAAGCTTGAAATTTTCTGCACAAAATGACGTTTTTTTCGAAGTTTCTACGATCATCAGGAGAGCTGTAACAATTGTTTTTAGAATCCTGAAATTCAAGGCTTACCTTCAGTAAAGCAAGCCAAGCGATTCTAAAATGGCTTTGCTCGCGAATAAAATTTGTTTGAAAATAGAGATGAAATGAATTATTTTATCAACGGAAATAAACTTTTCATGTTGTTACCATGGTTACGTTTTTATTTCGTTCTTTTTCCCTTAATAATTTTAAAAATGTATTTGTTTTTGTAACAATCCAAATGGCTTGAGTGAACGAATTTAGCTTTTAATTTATCGTTTGCTGGTTGATCTTTGTCGATGTTTATTGTTTTTATTATCATTGTGAAGAATAATGCACGAAATTTCTATGACTAATACTTAAAATTTTTAGGATAAGTTGAGTTTAAAAGAAAAAATTGCTCCAAATATACTTTTGCAATGTGATTATTTATTATTGGACTGTAATTTGCAGCAATAATTGCATTTAATAAATAATGAAAGACAATATTAAAAATTAATTTTTTGGCGACTTTTTTACAATTTGGCATTCAATTCTATTTCAGTATATTTACTTCTATCTTATTGCGATATTGCAACGTTCTTTCTAAAGTATGTCATTTCGGAAAATGTATTATTTTGTTTTTGAAGTTAGGAAAGAAAACTTTCTTCTTCTTTTAAACTTTGGTAAGATTTCTGTTGGTTTTTGTGAGCAACAAAATTTTTCTTATTTTTTCTTTTGGCTTATTTTTGTGCACCTATCTTTGGGGTTGCATTCGAATGTCCCCAAGGGGGTGATTTACCCCTTTTATGGGGTAATCAGGGCTTTCAATGCAGACCAAAAGTGATATGAATTGGCGCGACCACTTGGCGATATCTCGCCAAGCTTTTGGTCACCAAGTGTTTGACGCCAATTTGGCGACATATCGCCAAGTTGGCAATAAATTTAGCGAAAAAAAATTTTTTTTTGGGTTCAATTTGGCGCTATTGGCGATATTTTGCGAAAAATCTACTGAATGATGTTAAACTCGGCGATATTTAGGAGATTAATCATTGTAAAACATTTTTTTGCATTGTTTCGTGGCAAACTAGGGACGCAAATGTTTGAATTGTTATCTTACTCACTTCAAGCCCTATTTTAGCACTTAAGGCATCTACTAAGAAATTTACACGTAAAAGGAAGTAGTGTAGGGTCCATACCAAATTTTTATATCATACTTTGAAGGAATTATAGTTGAATTATAACTAAAATAGAGTATTTTTTCTGCTATATCATTTTTTTACAAATGAACTTTTAATTTTATACCACGGGCAAAGCCGTGCGGGTACCGCTAGTACAGTAATAAACTGTGAAATTGTTTTGCAGTACTAAACTGTAAAATTGCTAATTTTACACTAATAAACTGTAAAATTTCTAATTTAACCATTTATTACTGTTCATTTTACAGTTTTAAACTGGAACCTATGCTGCCAGTATTATACTGTTCTTTTTACAGCATAATATGGCTAAATTTTACTGCATTAAACTGTAAATTTGCTCACTTTACACTGTAAAAAAAAAATCCGGAAACGTTTCTGAGTATGTCGGGCAGCTGCGGTTCATGTTATTTTCAGAAACGTTTCTGAGTATGACGGAATCCTCTTTCTGTTATTTTCAGAAACGTTTTTGAGTATGTCGGAATCCTCTTTCTGTTATTTTCAGAAACGTTTCTGAGTATGTCGGAAACCTCTTTCTGATATTTTCAGAAACGTTTCTGAGTATGTCGGAAGCCCCTTTCTCTTATTTTCAAAAACGTTTTTGAGTATTTCATGCAGCTGCGGTTCATGAAATTTTCAGAAAGGTTTCTGAGTATTTCAGAAAGCTTTCTCAGTATTTCAGAAATCTCTCTGAAATTTTCAAAAATGTTTTCCAATGTTTCTGAACCCTTTTTTTTGTGACTTTTTTTTTTCTTTTGATACACATCTGAATTATAATGATTCGTATTTTTTTTTTTCTTACCGCTGAGATTAGTAATATTTCATTTTAAAAAGTAAACAAAAAATAATAAACTAAACTTCTCTTCGATGTATCGTAATATTCCATACGTGCATCACACTCTGATAATCCTATTGAACTACGCCTTAAAGATGTAGTTTTCGTATTAATTTGATATGTCACCAAAACAAATATAATGCCTTGCGGATTACTGAAGTAAATACCGTATTTAATAATTACTCATGGATTTATAGTTCCCATTAATCCGATTTTATATTAAGCAAGACTAAAACACACACTCACTGAAATGCAAGCAACTTAATATGGCGCCGTTTCCGGTTTCAATCTTCTCCCCCACCTAAATTTTGCTCGTTGCGCATTGAGCTACGCAACTTCCTCTAAGGTATCTGAGTAGGACGGAAACGTTTCCGAGTATTACGGAAAAGTCATTTTAAGCGGATGTTTCTGGTATATTCAGAAACGTTTATCTTATTTTCAGAAACGTTTCCGAATTTTTTTACAGTGTACAGTAAGAAACTGTAAAATTGCTAGTTTTACAGTTGATTACTGTGAATTTTACAGTTTTAAATGGAAACCTCTGCTGCCAGTCTTATAATGTAAAAACAACAGTTCATTTTTTGCAGTGTAGACAAGATAGCCAGCTTTCTTCAGTTCAAAACATTTTAATTGTGTACAGTAGCTTATATAACAAGGCTCAATTGATAAGTTATTTTGCTTACTCCGTACTTTCATTGATTTGGACGACCAGGACCCCCTATACGACCGAATAATTGAGGTTCTACTGCATACGTTTTTAATGAAAATCTTTTTCTCCCTCATTATTTACACTTGTTACATTTTTACTTTCTTCTATATCTATTATATAGAAGAAAGTATTGGTTTCGTAAAAATTTTCGAATGTCGAATTTTGACGGATTTGCACGTTTTGAGGTGCGCTGAGTCCATTTCGACCATTTTTGGAAAATGTCTGTCTGTGTGTGTGTGTGTGTGTGTGTGTCTGTGTGTGAGTCTGTATGTGTGTGACCAGTTTTTGTGGCCGCGCTAGAGCAAAAACTACTGCATGAAATCGAACAAAAATTTTTTCACATATGCACCACCATGTGAACTGGTGCACCTGACTTTGTTTAGCGAATTCCTCCAAGGGGGGTGGAGCAATCGCACGTGTTCTGCGCGTGGGTGATTGCTATATCTCAGGAAGTAACCGGCGGAATCAAACGAAAATTGGTCCATAGGTAGACCCTACCAAGTACAGGTGCTGATTTAATTTGCGTGTCAATATCTCGAAGGGGGGTGGAGCAATCGCACGTGTTCTGCGCGGGGGTGATTGCTATATCTCAGGAAGTAACAGGCGGAATCAAACGAAAAGTGGTCCATAGGTAGACCCTATTGAGTACAATTGCTGATTTAATTTGTTTGTCAATATCTCGAAGGGGGGTGGAGCAATCGCACGTGTTCTGCACGAGGGTGACTGCTATATCTCAGGAAGTAACCGGCGAAATCAAACGAAAATTGGTCCATAGGTAGACCCTATTGAGTACAGGTGCTGATTCAATTTGTGTGTCAATATCTCAAATGGGGGTGGAGCAATCAAAAGTGCTTATTTTGTCATTGCACCTACTGTATCTCGGGAAATATTGCTGCGATTTGAATGAAATTTGGAATAACACTAACCCAATATGGAAGCAAGCATCGATTAAATTTTGGCGCCAATCGCCCCAGGGGGAGGGTGGGGTGATTTTTGCGCTTAGTCAACAATGCGAAAAATTAATTCATTAAAAAATCGCTTTCACGCTATTTAATTTTCAAAACAGCTGAAAACTTTCAATGATTTGAAATTTTTAACTGTTGCCAATTTCTTTTTACTAACAAATAAAATGTTTGCAATTAATCTAAACAAGGCTTTTGCAATGATTTCCAATTTCGCTCATTGATTCTGCATTTGCAGGGCTATTACGATAATTGGGAAATTGTAGCTGTCTCCAATTACTTGGGCGAGTACGTATTTTATTTTGTAACCGGAATTCATAAGATAGATATAGAAGAAAGTTTCGTGACGGCCACGACAGCTAGTTAATTGTTAATACTATGGGTGCTTAAAAAGGGTTAATTTTGTTGCGGCTCAATGTATGAAGATATCGTAAGAATAGAAAATGTTCTCGCTCATGTTGATTTCCATTGTAGCATAACAATAAACAAAGTTAAAACTGTCATAGAGCAATTATTGCAGAATATTTTTTTTGCTCTGTTGAATCGTTTATTTCGAAAAGGTAACATCTCTATTTTGATCTCCTCTGTCTCTTTAGAAAATTAAACAGCGCACGGTTATATTTTTGAATGTCATAAGCAATGAAAAAATGCCTTTAGTTAAGTACACAATTACTGCAATAATTTACCAAATAACCATTGATTATGACATTCAAAAATATAACCGTGCGCTGTTTAATTTTCTAAAGAGACAGAGGGGATCAAAATAGAGATGTTACCTTTTCGAAATAAACGATTCAATTATATTGTTTGCATTACACTTAACAATTTTATGCTGTGTGTTTGTAACTTATCACATAAAAGTAAATGTTTTATCTACAAATTATCTAAGTTTGGAAGCTAAGGATCATTCCGTACATGCTGTAACAGCCATATAATTTTATCTTGATGAAAAGCCAACAAGAAAGTATAGTTTCTATAAAAGAAAAAATGTGTTTATCTCAGTGTCTGTAAAGTGATGAAAAATATAACTAAGCTAAAAAGCCTAAAATGACGAAACCGGACTCAGCGCAGACAGTTTCAACGAAATTTACATCTCTACAAGGGAGAGGACGCTAAAGAGCTTTTCTTCAAGTAAAAGCAAAAATCTGAAAGCGTTTGTAAGAAGTTCAGTTAGACGGTGGCATATGTTAAAAGTGACCAGAACAGAACTCCACGACAAGTGATAAACCTGACTGTCTTCGACGTACCGAAAGAATTTGTATAATTAGCATTTCGAGCGAGTGGAACCTTTCGGCACATTAACCCAAGAGCCAGTTTTATTGCCAAGAAGAAAAATAATCCCAGGCACGGGGGAGGGGGGGATAAAAAAAGGAAGACGGACGAAGAGCAAAAAAGGAAGGCCTGGAAGTTCCTCGCAGAACAAAAACAGAACAAAAAAAGAAGCGCCCCCAGAAACACTGGCGGTGTTCGGCGGGCCGGAAAATACCACCAGAGAGAGAGAGGGAGGGGGAGGAGGGATCTTGGATTAAAAGACACCGAAGGGGGGGGTGGCGGCTTCGGCACGTAGTCATCGAACGCCGACGCTCACTGGAGTGAGAAATTAAAACCCAATGTGCCGCTTGTCCGTCCCTTTGGTAACGAGATGGGGCGACGTCAAACCGGGGGGGGGGTGTTGATGCACGTGCTGCGACGTCGTTTCACGTGACTGCTGAGAAGTGGCACGGAGGGGGGCGAAACAGGAAAAAAGTATCTTGACAGGATGCTTTTTCTCGGAAACAATGCCTTGATACGTGCGGAGTCATTTATCATAAAACGCATTTTCGTTGAGGTTAAGGAACAAACCGTCAAGTGGGGGAGGAAAAAAGGTGTTTTTCCTGTAATACCAGGTGGGGATTTTTTAACCTCGCAGTTTTCTTTTATCTAAAAATAAATATTTTGTTGAGCAGCGTTATGCAAATGAATATTCAGCTTCGTGCTCTTAAAAACGTTTTGATCCTTTGATGTAAAGTACCACTAATCTGTTTGGTTTTGTTTAAAGGAAATTTAAATAAACAACCATATTAGAGCTTAAACAAAAATTATAACTGAATGGTATTATTTTCAATAATATTAGATAACTCATATTATTCAAAAGGAGAAGAAATCAATAAATTTGCTTCTTCTCCAATAACTATTTATTGCCTTAATAAAAAGAAAGCAAAGCCTCCCTCCACATAAGCTCCTTCTTGTGAGACTTCCCTTCCACTATGTCTCAAAATCTGAATTCATATTAATTAGACTTGATAAATACTTTGAGTTTGAAACCACAGGTGACTTCGGATAGGATCGTTTAGGTATGATTAGTTCTTCACCAGTAAAACGAAATAACCGGTATGGCATTATTCAGGGCTTCTTTTGGTAGAAGAGTCTGCGTCTTTGTTACTTGAAGGACTCTTAAATTTCTGTAATTTAATCTTAGATGTATTGTACAGTAAGAATGGCAACAGGATCTCATTTTTTACGATAATGATTTACATAATTATCTCGCTTTAATGTACTGCTAAGCAATACTTAATTTATGAGGGATATAAAAAGAGAAAAACTTGACATTCCGTCTGATAGACCGTTGAATAACTTTAAATCAGCTTATTATAAAGCTTCAGGTAAAAGTAGGAGCTACAACAATGCAGATTGCATTCATTTCTTCTACATGTCACAAATCTTCATAAAAACTGTTCATGTACTTGTCAAGCCATTGAATGGTATTGGAAGCTACATACATTACAGGAAACATATCTTACAAAAGTTACAGAAAACTCACACATTACAGAAAACTCACACATTACAGAAAACTCATATCTTACAAAAATTTAGACTCGGTCCTTTGATTTTGCTTCCGGATAACCCTCGGCAGTGGTGGATTTACCATGTCGCTAACTGTCGGAATTGCGATGGGCCCCAAAGACGATCGAAACAGGTTCATGAAAAATATTTTATGTTGCTCCGTTCAGCTTCAAGGGATTTCGACGGACCTCAAAACCTACAAATCTGTCACTGGTAAAATGGTGCTTAAATCTCGATTTTGAAAAAAAGGGAAAAAAATTATATATGTGCCCTTTACCTCTCCGGTACAAACATATATATTTCTTTATTTATGAAATATAATGTATTGACGCCCTGGTCAGTGGACATAAGATCGTATGTATTTCTTTCTCATTGCACTCCTTATATGGCAAAATTCGTGAAAAGGAAACTTAAATTGAAGATGGATAATATGATAGCAAAAGAGCGATGATGTTTTTGATCCACAGATGGCGCTGTTATTCTATACTCTTCGTGGAAAAGGATGTTCCGTAGGGACTCCGGGTTTCATTCTCTCTCTCTCTCTCGTTCTCTCTTTTCTTTAATGGAAAAAAAAGTTTAACATTTTAATTTTAGCTTTATTCAAAAGTTAAAAGAACACTAATTAGGTTGTCAAATTAATTCATATAACTTTCTTACGTACAATCACATTTTCCAAAGGAATATAGATTTTATGACGTTTTTAAAAGCATGGCAAAAGATACGGTGGATTTGATTAGCAAGTTGCTGCGTATGATAAATAATTATCGGCTGAGAGGTGAAAAAATCATTCTTCACACATTTGGGTCATTTTCAAAATTGGGTGTCATTTGAAAATTTGAAGTGTGCAAAAAAAAAAATCTATGGATCAAGTATAATTCTGGAAAATAATTAATCAAACATACTTATATTACACTATTTTAATAATTTTCGTACAGTTTCTCTTTTAAATTTTTCATGTCTGATTTGTCATGTCTGTTACTAAATATGGTAACAGACATGACAAGTAACAGACATGACATTTTAAGAAAAAAAAATTGTGGGGAAAAAATTCTACAAAATTATTAAAAATTCTACTTGATTTAGAGTACAATCCCACTAAACTAAATTATCTAGCTGAAATAATGAATTAAAAAAATTATTTTATGCAAGTAATTAAGGTAACAGACATGACATAATAAAAATATACAAACAAATAAAAGATTTCTGCTTCCTTTAAAGAAAACTGAACATTCAAAATGACTGTTGCTATTTTTTGTTTCCATGTGCTTCAGTACTATAGAAGTGTTGTTATTCCAGAATTCAATGCACAAGGTTTAAAAATTGTAAAAATGTGTATGGTAACAGACATGACATTAATTTCTGGACAACTCTTTGATATTAGTTAAAAAATTAAAATTTTCACTTTTATTCAAATTAACTTTATTAGAATGTAATTTAAAGTATGAAGCATGATTGCAAAATGTGGCAGAGTGGAAAATTTGACTACTAAATTCAAATTCTTGTTGTTCAACTTCAGTCTTTATTTTTTGGACAGCTGTATTTTTCGTTCCTCTTCAATTCATTCCTAAAAACCCCATTTTCTTAACAAAAAAAAAATTATTAAAAATTATAATGCCTGTATTGGAAATTGTCTGCTGATAAACATACCAAAAAGCAAATTTATTTAAAGTTACTCAAAAAAATTTTTTTTAATATTTTTTTGACGGACAGCAAATGGCACCGAAAAATGAAAATGACCCATTTGCGTATACATACGAAATTTTAAGCATTAAATTGTCCATTAAATAAACTTATACCAAATTACCTATTGCATTTTCTTTTTTCTTTATCACGTCCTGCACTTCTGAATCTGTTTGGAGGAATATTTTGGAGATCTTTAAGGGCAAACTTTTGCTTTCTCTCTTTTCAGAACTCTCCTTGTTCTTCAGACATAAATTCAAACTAACTCAGTTTTTTTCTTTTCCTTTTTTTAGCCTACTTTCCCGTTAAAAATAAAAGAAAGATGAAAAAAGCATTAAAAGTAGCTTAATGCGTCTAAAAAATATCGCCAAGTCCAAAAAATATCGCCAAGTTAAAAAAATATCGCCAAGTCCAAAAAATATCGCCAAGTTAAAAAAATAAAAAGGTAAAATGAATATCGAAAAATTAAAAATTTGAAAGTAGGGTATTGAGATGGGGAATTTGTGTGTCGGTCTGTCGGTCTGTCGGTCGGTCGGTCGGTCTGTCTGTCCCCCCCCCCCCTAATAACTTTTGAATGAACATTCCGATTTGGACAAACTTTTTTTTGTTGGAAAGATCTCGACGAGTACAGCTCATTCCCATATTTGATTTTTCGATTTGAACAATTTTTGGTTCAACTTTGAACCGTTCAAACAACTAGTCCCGCGATGCTAACTTTTGAGTGAACAGTCCGATTTGAACAAACTCTTTTTTGTTCGAAAGATCTTTTCAATGATACTTCATTCCCGTATTTACATTTCCGATTTGAACATTTTTTTCGTTCAACATTGAACCGTTCAAACAAGCTGTCACCCATAATAACTTTTGAATGAACAGTCCGATTTAAACAAACTTTTTTTTTGTTCGAAGCATCTCGGCAAGGATACTTTATTACCGCATTTAAATTTTCAATTTGAACATTTTTGGTTCAACATTGAACCGTTCAAGCAACCTTTCCCCACCTAATAACTTTTGAGTGAACCGTCCGAATGGAATAAACTTTTTTTTGTTCGAAAGATCTCGGCGAGTACAGCTCATTCCCATATTTGATTTTTTAATTTGAACAATTTTTGATTCAACTTTGAACCGTTCAAACAACCTGTCCCGCGATGCTAACTTTTGAGTGAACAATCCGATTTCAACAAACTTTTTTTTTGTTCGAAAGATCTTATTAAGGATACTTCATTCTCGCATTTACATTTCCGATTTGAACAATTTTTCGTTCAACATTGAACCGCTCAAGCAAGCTGTCACCCCTAATAACTTTTGAGTGAACAGTCCAATTTAAATAAACTTTTTTTTTTGTTCGACGGATCTCAGCAAGGATACTTCATTACCGCACTTAAATTTTCCATTTGAGCATTTTTTTTTCGTTCAACATTGAACCGTTCAAGCAACCTTTCCCCACCTAATAACTTTTGAGTGAACAGTCCGAATGCAATAAACTTTTTTTTGTTTGAAAGATCTCGTAGAGGCTTTCCCATGCATTCCCATATTTCGCTTGTTGATTTGAACCATTTTTCGTTCAATATTGAACCGTTCAGAAAAAAAATTAACATTAGCGTCTACGGGGAATTTAAGTTGAGTATTGATCCTGAGCTTAAAGTCGGATTTCCTTTAAACTAACTTTGTAAGAAAATGGTTTTGATAAATAATGTTTGTAAATTACTTTTCTGAGTAATCTTCTGTGAGGACTCTGATTCCGTCTCCGACTCCGCAAACAAGGCGGAAATACAGGCTCAGAAAAAAAAAATGATTAACCACGCAGATGATTTTTTGTTTATTTATTCATTTGTTTTATTTTATTTATTATTATTATTATTATTATTATTTGGCAGACGATTTTTTTGTAACAAAAATTTTTCATTCACGAGAACATTTTATTCTTTATTTATATTTAACAAATGGCAACGGATTACAAGTGAAACTCGAGACATTTTAATAACGGACGAGTTTTTTTTTTTTCTTTTTTATTTTTCTTTTTTGGATAAAATGTGTTTTGATGATCTTTGTACTTTTATTTATTTATTTATTTATTTATTTATTTATTTATTTATTTATTTATTTATTTATTTATTTCATTATTATTATTATTTTTTTTTTTTTTTTTGAAAACGATGGAGGATTTTTTCTACGAAGAAACTGTAACAGTTACACTCTTTAAAAGGTGCGACAAAACTTTATTTATTCGTTAATTACTTTTTACGCGTCTATTTCATCTGATGAGAGGGGTATATTTTGCTTTTCGAAATCAGCTCTAAGTGCTAAAAAGGTATGTTTGACATAATTTTCAGTCTCAGATAATCAAGAGACAGATGCGAAAATGCCGATGTCGATGTACGGGAAAGTAGGCTCGTTTAGTTCTTGACAGAACTTCTTGTTTTAACTCAAACTCCTCTATTTGTCTTTTAAAATTAATGGCCATGTGCATTAATTATTAAATCTTTAGCATTTAAGCAAATGCAACATAAATAAATTTTTAAAAATTTAATAGACTACTGTAGTCAAACTTTCTGATTAGATTTTTCTTATGGGTATAAACTAGTTAGTGATGCAATTTAAAGGATCAGCAGATCTTTTGTGAGAGCTAGTGCTATGTAAAATAGTTCCTGCATTATTTTTTTTAAATAACGATTCAAATGCTTCAATAATAAATGCTAGGGTTTGCTGGAACGAAGAAGGATGTATTACTTAATACATATGCCGTTTTATTTTATGAATTTAACTTTTTATAATTTTTCAAATCCTTCTGTTTTATTAAAGCAAGCTATATTTCAAGCAAGATTCGAAGCCTTTCCTTGAATTTTTCTGTAATAGCTGATGACAATAGCAATGAAATTTAAAAGACAACTTTTCAAAAAATGCTTTAAAACATAACATCGTCAATTAATTTCGATATTAATTCATCGCAAACCTTTGTGGTACAAAAGTAAATGTCCTAAAAAGAATGGCAATTTTGAGATATACTTACGGAAAAGTATTCTTCACTTTGAGCTGAATTAAACTTCTTGTTTTATAATAGAAAAAATATTTTAAAGGTATTAAAATGTTACGAATTTCCAGACTGCAAAAGGAAACTTTTGTTTTTACAGTATAATACTGGCAGCAGAGGTTCCAGTTTAAAACTGCAAAATGCAGAGTAATAAACTGTAAAATTAGCAATTTTACAGTTCATTACTGTAAAATTAGCATTTTTTACTGCTTGTTACTTTAAAGTTAGCTGTATATTATACTGTAAAAACAATATCCATTTTTTACAGTGCATTTTCGCACAGAACGTCGATTTTTAAGATTACACAATGAATTGACTCATGATGAGTATGTATAGCAACGAATTGACACATCATGGTCTAGCTTTGTAATACTTCTTACGAAAATTAACTTAAGTGAGTCCGTAGTGCAGAGCTTCTAGTGTAATTCGTCGAATTTCGCCGCCATGTGTTCGCGACAGGTTGACAAGCGAAGCGTCGTCCCTCGCGACAAAGTGTTTGATAGGTGACGTGTGCCCTTACGGGCGAGCGCACACCTGAATATTCAGAGGGGATGCTCCCCCTACTCTCTCTAATTAAACTCGAGAGGGTGCCTAAAAAACTCGAACGAATCAAAATGGCGCCTATATAGGGTTGGCTTTCTTTCTGTCACCGTTGCCGACGAATAAATGCTCAAAAAACTTAATGAAGGAAATTGAAATAGTCAGTGCATACAATATCTTCATGGTTCTTGCAATTTTTGACGATAAAAATATATTTTGAGCACTGTGTTAACCACAAACCACTCTACTGGAAAAAAAAGAAAAAAATGAAAATGTTGTTTTTACAGTATAAGACTCCTAATTTCACAGAAATTTTACAGTAATAAACTGTAAGCTCATTTTATAGCTTATTACTGTAATTTTACAGTTTTAAATTGGAACCTCCGCTGCCAGTGTTACTTATACTGTAAGAACAAAAACTGTTTTTCGCAGTGTAATGTGTTCTTATTCTTAATGATTGGTATGAAAATGAAGGGAGAGAGTTAACAGCAAATAGAATTCTATGTAGACATAAAGGGGAGGGGGCACAGTCGAATAAATGGAATTTTCCTATTATTTAAATACTAAAAATAGAAATAATAATAATAATAAAAAGAGTACCATAATTTATCTAACCCGTTTGACAACACCATAAATACTATTCCCAACATCATTACAACTTGTAGGGAAGCTGCTGTAGCTGATTATATGTTTGCTATATTTTTGCTATATTTGCGATAAGATTTACCTTTTTTATTATGAGACATAAATGTTTATTCAATAATCAATATCAATGTATTCATTTGAAGTTGAAGCTTTTTTAATTGCATCTTTATACAAGATATATGCTGGTATCAAGGCCTACCAAATTTGAGCGTAGGAGTTATTATACCCTTTTGTTTTTGTATCGACGTTTGTCAGCTTTACATCTAATTTTAATTATTTATATTGTTGATGTGTAAGAGTAATTACGACTGTTTATTAATTAATTTATTGCTATTTTAGTGCCGACATCACGATGCCTTCAAACGGAGCATGTTGCACTTTCAAGTGTCTGGTCCAAATGCATAGCCCATAATAAAATTGCAAGAGGCTTTAAAGCGGCTGGTTTATATTCATTGAATCCACAAACTATTCTAGAAATAGCCTTTGATCCCTCTTTATAAACAGAAATTTTAGCTACTGTATCTAACAGAATTGATGAAGAAAATTTGAAATTTTGTATCTCACAAAGAACAAGACCCCCAACACTCTCTTCGTCGACAGCGCAAGAAAAAATATATGATAGTTCCCCAAACAGACCTGCTAGAAAGTTTTGCGCATAAATACGGCAAGTGGTATCATAAGAAACGTGTTGGTTTGACAGCCGACGACAAAGCTAATTTTAAGTGCCTTTTAGGCTGTAAAGTAAAGTAAATGACAGCAAAGAAATTTGCTGTCATTTGGAGCAATTTATGCATGATTAATGCATATATGCTATGATTGATCTCAATTACCAATGTTAGAGGCTTATTATGATTGTTTATGAGTGTCTTCTTAGGTATCAAAATATTATGCCCTATTTTCCTACTACAGTATATTAAGGCAAAAGGACAAGGTTTAAAAAATGTTTAATTTCATGTTTGTTTTTGCCAAAAGTGGCCATTTTTTGCTAGATTCTTATAGTATATGATTTGTATGTTTAATTAATATTACAATTTGTTGACGGGAAGCATAGCTTTTATTTTATTTCAAATATCCTTTGGTGACCTTATTACCCACACCAACCTCATTAATTTTAAAAATTAGAACAAGTTTCTGAAAAAAAAAAACCATCTCTTAAAAAAAAAGAAAGAAAGAAAAAGAAAAAAAGAAAACTATCACTTAATATTAAATCGGTATGAAATTTGTTCTTGCTATTAGTTGCGTTTCAGTAAACACCAATTGTTACGAGCTTACATCGTCATGAACGTACTCATCATCTAGTACATATCGCCACGAAATAAACCGAGTAAAAATAACATCTTCTAAGTATAAGTCCAAAAGACATTTTTCGAAAGAATCTTCTTGAAAGTTCTCCATGAACCGGAAATTATCCCCATATGCACTTATACTGACCTGCTCAGTTACGATAAGCAAAAACTGCTCATAAAATTGCAACACCTTCCATATATAGCAGATCCATATACCTCCAGCACTTTCATGTAGAGAAGACTGAAACCGTAATTGGAATTCCTAAGTGTGCGAAGTATATTTTTTTCTTTTACCAAAAAGATAATAGTATTTATTAGCATCGGAATGCATTATCACAACTTAACTAAACTGTAAAATAACTCTTTCATGTTTAATAAATGTCACCTGTTTACAAGTTCAAGAAACACCACACACGTTTTCAATTGCAAAACAGAACACCTGTTGACTCTCATAAAAAAAGCGATGAACATGCAAAATGTTTACTTTCTTCCTGTCTACTGCTGTTTACCGGAGGAAAAAAAAAATCTTTAGAATGCCTGGATAAAGCACACATGGTCCTTCCAGTCGCGCAGCATGTGCATCACGCGTCTAATCATGCCTGAATTAAAAATACTTTTCATACCAACCATCGCACAGAAAACTGCAACAGAGTATACAATGGATCCCATCGACAAGATAGAATCAAATCTACCAAGGTGCCTAAGACGGAATGGGAGCTAGAACGGCAACCATGTTTGGACACATCACAATGAACTCTTTTTTTTCTGCTCTGCTGATGTTTTTACTTGAAATAGCACCTGGACATTTTGTAATCCACTGTTAAAAATCATTAAAAAATAAATGTTTGAATTGATTTGCTGAAATGAGAGCTAGTGCGAGAAACAGTTTCTTCGTTCCTAATTGAGTCACCGTCGAAAACTAATTATTTGGTCTGAATTAATATTTGGACAATACAAGTGAGTTTTTCAAACAGTACTGCTACATTCTTAGCATGAAACAACTAAAGCACATTCAGTAACCTCAGTATATCTCAAATGAAAACCCTATATGGAAGAAAAGGATGTAAGAACTAAATTTAAAGATTTGAAGATAATTAGTACAAATGGAACGAATAACTCTCATCTGTTTTGTGGTAGGAGATGGCATAGATGTGCAGTGGATGGTACTGCTAAGCAGCATGATTCAAAAAAACTTTTCCGTGAAAATCTTCCTATGGTTTGAGTTTTGCATCTGTTTTATACTAAATTTACAAAAGTAAACGTGAATCCCTTTGCTTCACATATCCTCAGTTATAGTCATTTTACGAAAAGCTTCATGCTCGACAAGAATAATAGATTCCCAATGATAATGTAGCTATTAATTTGCCACAAACACAAAATAAACTCTTTTCTTCAACTTATCTTACTTTTACACTTAAAAACATTTTGTATATGCATCAAAACTGTCTATTTGGACCCAGAAATGGCGGCTGAGAGATCAGTTCTGCATAGGGAACATCAACAGCATCGACCTGTGTGGTCCGACACGGGAGATGACACTAGACGCGAGCTGTTTGCATCCCTTCAAAAGGAATGCACTAGCAACCATCTCTGCCTACTGTGCGAAGTCATTGATTGGAAACGAATCTTTCGAACATCAATGGAACAGAAATCATATTTGAAGAGTAACAAAGAGAGGTGATTGACTGCAGAATAGGGTATTCAAAGATGTTCGACTTTTTGTGCAATTTTCTTTCCCGCTTGTTTGATGTTTTGCTCCTTTTCACCCATAAATTCCACGCCATTCTTTAAATCTTAGCAATTGGTTTTTCCTTTTTACTATTTTATAACGTCTCCCTAAAATCTTTCATTCGGCTGAAGCCAGCTTGTAAGCTACGTTATCATTCATGTTGACTATTCAGCATAATGTTGTTTTCGTTTCTAATCCTTTTTTTATTTATTTATTTTTTGAAATCGAATTTCTAGCTTTGTGATTTATCACCTATAATGCTGAGTCTCTGCTGAACATTGAACGTCAATATATATGTATTAACTGTTTATAGCGTTATCATCTTATTTATCATCTTTTTCCTGTTATTACTATTTTTTTCGTTTTGTAATCTACGATTTGAATAATTTCCTCAGTGTTATTATAATTCAACCGCGACGAGATGGCCGGTGTCAATCAAATGAGAAAACGAGTCCATTCCTTAAAATAGGTAGAATTTCTACCCATTCAAATTCCTCCATCAATATTGTGAATCCCATTCCTCAATTTTCATCAGCGTATCACCCCTTCCTAAAAACGGACAATCCTGAAAAAAGGAGGAGTCATAGGCCATCTCTGCGAAGTTGAATTATATGTTCACTAACGTTACCACGACTACTTACTTTTGATGGAATTTCATTTACAATTGCAACTGGATTACATTCCAAGGAGTTCAAAGTTTCCATTTGTGAAAACTACCTATTTAAAACATGTATCTCGTTTTTTACTTATCTATTATCATGCTTGATAAAAATTATTTTTCATAAGATGGGTGATCAGAATGATTTTAAGAGAATTAATTCGGAATGTGATTGCTTTTTATGAAAATTAATTTTGGATCTAAAGATGATAACTTTTGAAAAAACTCAAAAAAGTTAGTTAATTTATTCTGAA
This sequence comes from Uloborus plumipes, assembly GCA_038373865.1. Classification (NCBI taxonomy): domain Eukaryota; kingdom Metazoa; phylum Arthropoda; class Arachnida; order Araneae; family Uloboridae; genus Uloborus; species Uloborus plumipes. The sequence continues at coordinate 59,056 of JAXGGA010004541.1, forward strand.
AGTAAAGGTGTTGCTAAATGCTCCATTTTATTGCATTTTCTCTTATAGGTTTAGCTTACATGCTTACATCGTTTTAAAACAATTCACCTGCTTTGTCATTATAAGAAAGCGTTTTGACCTTAATGAAGGAAGGAGAACAACTTTTATTAAACTGTACACTCTTAAAACTGTGCCTCTGAAATAAGAGGCACATTTTGAATTTTTGTGCCTCTGAAAATTAAGAGGCACATTTAAAATGAAAGGCACCGTTTGTGCCTCTGAAATTAAAAGACACATACCGTGCCTTTGATTTTAGATTTCAGTGCCTTATAAATGAAAACGTTTGTGCCTCTGATTTTAGATTTCAGTGCCTTATATTTGAAAGGATTTGTGCCTCTTATAGGTTTATAATAATAATAATGGTTTATTAAGGAGAATTTCAACGTTAGTTTAAAGTAACTTCTTAATTTTTTACCCCAGTGCTTGCATGTTTTAAACTTTTTTTTAGGTTTTAATTCTTCATGACACATTAATTAGATATATCAAAACAAAATGTTTCCCAAAGAATATAAAAATATTGTGCATAATACTTCATTTCAAACACTTTCTAATTTGATTGTTGTATAATTGTGTAAATTTTCCTCCATCGATTAGAGTTTTCTCAAAATTGGAGCAGCTTACTCCAGAACTTGTGTAACTTTACACCCATTAGCATTTGTAAACCTACACAATTTTTTTGTGTATCTACGTAATAAATAATATCTCATAAAAGCAAAACTACTGGGATCCGTTGGAAATTTAATTGAAACTCTAATATTACACTGTTGGCTTCAATTTAGTGGAAACCAAATGCAAACTGCATCTCTACTTCTCTTCACTGCAAAATGAAGAGTTTGTTTTTGAAAAGAGTTTAAAAAGTTGTATCAATATGGTGATTGCTGTACATTTCTTTGAGTAAACAAGTATTTATTGTGCTTTTGAAGATGCATTGCTTATTGCAGGATGAGAATGCAACTTCAGCGTAGAACGGAGTAATACAACGAATGCGCGAATCCTGTTATTTCCTCTCTTTTCGTAATTGAAAGAAATAGGGCTGCATTTCTACAACAGAAATTTTAGCTGGTTACCCAGAGGCTGTATTTTGGAGGCTGCGGCTGTATTTAGTTTAGAAGGGGAGGTTATAACTGTATGTGACTACATTAATAATGGATCGGCTTTTGAAGACTTCGTATCGAAGAGGGGACTTCGCTCGTTGGCAAACCTAATGCTAATATGGCCAAGGCTAATATGTTTCACCAAGATGTTGAAGGCATATGAATCTTCTTTTCCTAATTAGTAAAAATGGAGCATAAATATTAAAACTAGTTGTTGAAGTGTAGTCACATTTTTCACTTTTTTGAGAAAATAGTACTAAATTCTTGTGTTTTAGCTCTTTCAATGAACTACTAACTAAATAAAAAGAATTTAATCATTTATAAATGGTTCATATCGCAATTTCTTCACCATTGGTTGAAATATTTTACCCACTAACTAAAGCACTCTTCATGAACTATACGAACTTGTGGAAGCTATTGTCAAAGTAGTAATACTTTGCAATATACATAAAAAGTTTTGTAAAAGTAAACACTAAACACTAACAGCTAAATGAAGCCAGTGAGCTAGTATTTTAAGACAGAACAATGGTGTTCCAATAAAATGTGCTATTTCGGCATCTAGCTCCAACACACTGGAGATCAAAGATCCTGTTTCAGAAAACGGCACATTGAAAGCTCCTTCTCCGCCGTTCAGGGATTCCCTCTCAAATCGATGGAACTGTTAAGAAAAAGAGTGAATTAGTCCAGGATAATGGCATTCACAGACATTTGAATCCTCCATTCATTTTGCACAAGAGGATTCATTGTAACAGACTTGTTCGAAGACATGTTCTCCTTTCCCATACGCGCACCAGCTGTTTAACGCACACCGGCAAGCTCTGTTGAACCCGCATAAAGCCGCATCCTGCCTTTGTGCCCAAACCTCTTCGAATTTGGTTCCCTTGACTTAATTGCCCCTGAAAGGAAAAAGAAGGGAGGGGCGCATCGACTTCGATTCCTAGCCATGCGCAAGACGTCATCAAAGTGATCGCATCATGGTCAATTGGACGGACTTTATGAAAAGTCAGCCAATTGGAAGGATTTAAGGGAACACTTTAAATGGTGTATCCGTTTTGATTGGCTGGTTGACTTCATTGATGTTTTCATTGATCCTTGCTTGCTTCCATCTACCTGAAGATTCTTGAGGGGAAATGTTTCACGGTGTTTTTTCCTCACTCCCATAACTGTGAGCTGAAGGAGGTTTATAGGAACTACTTTTTTTTTTTTTTTTTCTCGAGAGGGAGCAAATCTTCGAATCAAGTCACAACCCATTTGGCAGGGAATATCAACTGCTTTGGATATTTCCGCTTTCCTGAATTTCAATGCCTGACGCTTTAAATTTTCTTTCCAGAAAATTCACGAATGTTAAACAACCCACCTTGCACTTACGCTTCAAGAAAAACCTATCTACCGCAGACAGGTTGCAAATGAAGTGGAAAATGCATTACAATTGGCCATTGCAGAGAAGAATGCAGCATTCTAAGTGTATCTACATATTCATTCCGATGGGAGTTAAAGCAAGTCGGAGCCAGAATGAGTGTTTCGTAAATGTATCCGCTAAATAATGAGTAGGAGTGGAATGATCCACTTCACAATTTCAATGAACTCCGAATCTGCAGAAAAATTAATCTTTTGCATATAGATATTGGTAAAATATGTGACTGACAAACATTCTTTGAAAAGAGGACGAGCATGTAGAAGATTAAACCAATGTCCCCAATGTTCCCAGTTGCTTTTTTAATTAAGTTTAAACTTTTCTAGAAAGTACAGCAGAACAATGAAAAACGCCTCACAGAAATTTAAAAAATAAAAATAATAAGAATGTACTAAAATTAAGTTCGGAGTTTCTCTGTTACGCAGCATTACTCATTACAGGATCTATAGATTATATGATGTACTAGGCGCTTCTTTGATTGTGTGAAAATACTTTTTGGGATAACTCTTGGAAACAATAATTATTCTTGAAATTTCCAATTAAAAAGAATAATTAAGAAATTAGAATTAGCGGAGCATCATATTATTCATCCCTAATAGACAGAGCAATAAGCATTCCCTAGATTGATGAGTGGACCCTTCGTAGATGGTTTTGTTTTACGTGTATTAAATGACAAATAAATATACAGGGTGTCCACTCCAATCGTGGACCAATAGCTAATTTCTAAACCGTTAGAGATACGCATATAGTTTATTTAGGAAAAAATCTCCAAATTATGAAAGGAATTTTTGGTCTATTCAATGTTTTTCAAAAAATCAAATTTTGAAAGAGTTACGAAATTTAAATTTTTATACAGCCCCCCAGTCCTATCAGTCATATTTAGTAAAACATTCTTGACACTGTAACGTTTAAAACTAAAAAAAAATCACTCCTCTACCACAAAAATTGACCGAGTTATGACGTTTTGAAAAATCAAGATTTTGCATTATTTCATGACGTCATCGAGAGATCGCTTAAGGGACCGTATGCGAAATCCTTCAAAATCTTGATTTTTCAAAACGTCATAACTCGGTCAATTTTTGTGATAGAAGAGTGATTTTTTTTTAGTTTTAAACGTTACAGTGTCAAGAATGTTTTACTAAATATGATTGATAGGACTGGGGGGCTGTATAAAAATTTAAATTTCGTAACTCTTTCAAAATTTGATTTTTTGAAAAACATTGAATAGACCCAAAATTCCTTTCGTAATTTGGAGATTTTTTCCTAAATAAACTATATGCTTATCTCTAACGGTTTAGAAATTAGCTATTGGTCCACGATTGGAGTGGACACCCTGTATATTTAATAATAAACTTTATTTCCTGCCTCAATAAGACGTAAGGCGACAAATAGCTAACGTTATGTTGTTGAAGTTTTTCATTACAGTAATGATAACAGGAGGTACATTTCACTTAAAACTCTTCACTGAAATTACTTCAACTACCATAGCTTTCGAAACAAAATAGTTTACCAGTTCATTGTTTGAGCATATGTTTATGTCGTTTCTTAAAGTTTTTATTGTATGTGTGAATTGATCCCATTTTTCTTTTTTTTTGGATAATGCCCTTCTCTCTCTCAAAAGAACTGGTGGCAGTTGACACGAGAGGCGGTGAGGATCCTTCTGTCTACGTTTTCTTTCGCATACAACTTCCAATTGTAGAATCCAAGAAGTTTCTCTTAAAAAAATTCTCAAGTTGTTTAAATCTACTAGTATTCTTTTTTTCATGAACTAGCTATAAACTTAATGGTTTTACAGTTTGTATCGCTTTTAAACAATTTATATAAGTTATGTGTTTTCCAGATTTGTCAACCATACAGGACCACATCACTTTTCTGGAACTTCAGAAAGTCTTCACTTTTAAACCACCTTGTGTGTGTGTGTGTGCAACTAAACTCACCGTTTTTTTTTTTTTTTTTTTTCCTTCTCTTCTAATGCAGTGTTCTGCTTCGAAGAATGATGGTCTAAAATTTTTGGAAATTTCTGAGAATCCCTTGGACTTATACGGCTTCCATTTAAACATTGAACCATTTAACCAGTGGAGCTTTCCGGAATTTTCTACACCCGGATCACTACCCGGATAGTCATGGAATTTTTCTACACAATGATATTTAAATAAATTTTGAACATTCTATTCTGCTCTATAAATGTTCTCGCTGCTTCTATAGCTCTTGAGAGAGAGAAAGAGAGAAGATACTCCAAACAAGCAGAGGAGGAAGTTGCAAGCAGAAGCTGTAAAGCTCAATTAATATTGTAATTTCAGGTAATATGCCATTGTCACAAAGTAAGGACATCTTCAATGCAATAAACCAAATTATCAAAAGCGGTTAGCACTATGACTTTTACATATTTCAATCATGTACTAATCTCCATGTCCCAACAACCTCAAACAAAACACCAAATCACAGACTCCATCAAACCAAAAACTAACAACTTTACAAAAAGGCTGTCCGATCCTCCTCCCCCAACCCTCCAGGTATGCCCTTAATTGGATTTGCATGCGAGCGGGAGGGGATCAGCCCTGCATATGACAGCCCTCAACGCTTGTAATTAACCAATTATAGCGCCCCGCGTGCAGCACGGTTCACGGGGCAAGTCCAGTGGACGGTGACCACTGAGGCAGAAACTTGATTAGAGTCTATAGAGACGCCGGGGGTGGAGGGGGGCTGCAGAATCTATAAATACATCGGTGCTGTTCCCGCTCCCCTGCAGAACGCTTTTAGAATAAGCATAAGAGATGGCGAGGGGGGGGGGGAATCCGTTGCAAAGGGAATGATTTGGGGTTGAAATTTACCAATCGCTTCGGGTCAAAAGATAGATGTTTGCAGGAAGATGCGAAACTTTGGTGAAGTGCCGCCAACAGAGAACGTATCGTTATTTTAGTTTGTGTACATAGACGAAGATTAACAGCCTAAGTCCAGGTCAGTGTGCTTGTATACGCTTTCAGATAAACTCACTTTGTGTTACTAATTAGTTGATAATAACAAAAGGGTATGATCTTCTGAGCATCAGATGAGTTACTGATTATGCTTATCTTAGTCATGAGAATTATCGAAACATAATTTTTATATTTTGGCGGTTTTTCTTCCCCTTAGACAGAAACATCCATTTGTATAGTTAGGTTGCATTATATTTTGAGTATAATTTTGCGGAAGATAATTAATCAATAAGCGGAAAAAAAAAGTTTTGTTTTGTCACAATGAGTGGTACTACTGATGGTTGGTTTATTTGAATTTAATGGCTCAAGAGCCTTTATGAGGTATACTGCGCCAATGAACGATGTGACAATGGGCGATGTCCCACTTCAAAAAATAAGGAATTGTAATTTATTCCGCAGTATTAATTCATAGTAATCAGTGCACTTAATGTTTTTTTTATACACGCCTCAAAAATGAAATTGTAACACCAAGAAAGAATGCGAGTAGTGTCATAAAATTGTAGGAGCTATAGTGTACTGAAATGTGCATGTAAATGATTAGCAAACAGACACAGAATGATTTGAAATTAACCAATTTATATATAATGTATCAGCATCCAATACAGTATATATAATGTGTGTCCTCCGGCAGATATACAGACATCAATCCGGTGAGGCATACTATCAGTAAGTTCATTGGCGACGTTTTTAGGTCACCTTAGTCAAGCCACTACTGCGCACAGATCATCAACGGTTTGCGCCAGTAGTAATCGGTGCATGTCTCGTTCAATGATATTCCACAGATGCTTTATGGCATTCGTACATAGAGAGGCTACTGGTCAGAGAAGAGCTTTAAATCCTGTCAAATTGTTATGATTTCATCGGGCTACATGCAGCATGGCATTGTCTTGTTCTAATGCCGTTTTGGGAGCAGTTTGAAACAAGAACAGAGCAACAGACTCTATACCGTTGGCGTGACATAACAGTCTACTGTCTAACTGCCAGCAGTGTGTACCCATGGCATCCTGTGGTTAACATTATTTCACCAAACCATGATGTTCCTTGCATCTTGTACCAGCTACAGTGGTACCATCGGCTGCTCAACACGACCACAGACGCCTGACATGGTCTCAGCGTCATCGTATCGGAACCATCGAATGGCATTCCGAATCGTTCACGCATGAATCTCGTTTCCGTTGGCGGAAAAATAACTGCAGTAGACGGATACGAATGAGAACGCCATAAACCAGCCTATTGTGCCAAACTTTCACCAGTCCTGCACCGGTTATCATGGTTTAGGATAGCATAATGAGCACAGGACTGGATCACATAGACGCTAATTTTACTACTGATCACTGCGTCACACTAGTAGTGGAACTGGTTGCTTTTTCTTGTTTTAGGCCGCACTCAACACGGTATGGCAGGTCAATGGCAGGCTGCATGTGGCACGGTAATGCGTAAATCGTAATAACCTGTGACTGGATTTAACATCCCTTCCTGACCTGCAAACTTTCCACATCTGAATTCCATTGAGCATAAATTGGATCTCTTGTCAGTGACATAAATGAGGTGGCTCAGATGACCTCAATGAACTATTAATGAATTCATTGATAGCAAGTTTCGTCGAATTCAGGCCTGTATAGAGAGTGAGCACAAAATAATAATAATAATAAACTTTTTTTTCGAATTTGGATAATAAGTAATGCAAAAACGTTGCCATTGGTAAAATGTACATAAAAATTTAGAATTTTTTTTTGGCAATTGCTTTGTTTTCCGCAATTGTGGTGAAATTTCGATCAAATGCTATTTTTTGTAGTTCTTAGCGAAATTAGTATAAAAAAGGCTTTTTTTTCGGATGAGGAGTGTGGGGAAAATATGTGATTGTTGGCATTAAATACCCATTAAATATTGACGTGTGTAGCATAAATCCTTCCTTTGACACAGATAATTTTTGACAATATTAGAAATTTATGACAATTTCTCTTTTTTTAATATTTTCAATAACTTGTCACAACGTTAAAAAATTGATTTGAAGTATTTATCAGAAATAATGATTACCGTTTGTCCCATTGATGTATTTTTAACTGCTCGGTGCCATAGGGAGCCAAAATGACACCCTCAAGGAGGTGACGTCGGTGCTACAAGCATTTCACTTAAAAAGGCATACATAACCCGCAGTTTCAACAGTACACAAATGTAAATAGTATTTCACAACATCCTCTTCTCCTCTATATTCAAACTCCATTACTTGCGATAATGGTTTATTTTTTATTTTTAACCAATTTTAATCTTCAAGACACGAAGTACCACTGACTGCTGGACACGATCATCTGCACTAGCAGTTCCACAAATGTATGTGTGTCTTAGAGTGAAAGTCAATCTGCCAGAACAGCTGGCAGGAACTATTTATCGTCCGCTAGTAAATGTTTTTTAACGAAGGACAGAGCTTTGCAATTAGTTAGAAGATGTATTCTTGATGATTTGGTAATTAATATTCAATACCCAATTCTCATCTATTTAACGGCACACTCTCCATTTATCACGATTACGGTTGGTTTTTATTTTAATCTTCAAGACTAAGTTCCAAATGACAACTGGACATGATCTTCGCGAGCAGTTCTACAAATGTATGTGTGTCTTAAAGTGGAAGTCAATCTGTCAGAACAACTGCCAGGAACTATTTATCATCGGCTAGTAAATGTTTTTTAACTAGTGACAACGCTTTGCAATTAGTTATAGTATGTATTAATGCTGATTTGGGGATTTTTGCTCAAAAACCAGTATCGAATACCCAATTCTCATCTATTTAACGCACACTCTCCATTCCTCCACGATTACATTTGTTTTTATATCAATCTTCAGGACACAAAGTACAAATGACAACTGGACACGATCTTCGCGAGCAGTTCACAAATGCATGTCTTTGAGTGAAAGCCAATCTGCCAGAGCAGCTGGCAGCAACCATTTCTCATCGACAAATATGTGCGCCCGACGCGTAAAACTAATGATGACTCGTCTGTTCATTAATATTCCCGTGCTGAACTGGATTGATGAATAGCGCCTGATTTTTGAACAGCGTGACGAAGGGCTCATAACTCACGACCCCAGTCACTTCCGCACTAATTAATGACAAGTGTGATACAAGCATGACTTGTTGGTTGTTGCTTTTGTTTTGCTTTTGGTGACGCTGCTTTTGTCTTGCAATTTCAGTGACAATTTTCGGTCTCGTCATTGTAATTTTCGACGAATTAATTTGGAAAGAATTTCAGAAAGTAGTCCTTTTCAAAGTTGGTAATTGGTTTTCTTTAAATGGGCCCCAAAGGAAGGGATAAGTAAGTGCAGTAAAATGAAAAAGCGGTGACAACTTATAAATGCCTTTGCAGCATTAAAATTCATTATTATACCATTTTTTACTTTTTGTTATGCAATAAACGCGTAAACCTGTGATACATCATGGAAGTCTTTTTCTTTTCTTTGCTTTATGTCGGTAAAATGAGTGTTTCTTGTTTTTCTTTTATTTCTTTTTTTCTTATAGCGAAATTAGAGAGAGGTAGAATTTTGCACACTTATGAGTGAAAGTTTTTTCGGGAAAAGTCAAATAAAAAGGATGAGATGGAGAGGGACGTTAACAATAGTGTGACGAGATCCAGATTATCAGGACTTTGGATTTCTCATGACATTGAAAAAAAAAAGTTAAAATCAATAATGGCCCCTTCTATACAATCGAAAAAGGGTGATTTTTTTTCAGGGTACAAGTACGGTAGATTTGGGGAAGACGCCGTAGTTTTCAACTTTTTTTTTGAGGTAGATTGGAGGAAAAAGCCATTAGTTTTTTGACTTCATTTTATATGCAATAAGGTATTGGTTTTATTTTTAAAAATCCGATTTATCCACAAAATATGAACTTTTGGGATGGGTAAAAAAATAGATTTCACCTTCAATAACAATTTTTTACCCACCGAAAACTAATGATTATAAATCCCTTCCATTTTGGCATCTTCCCCACATCGTTGGGGAAGATGCCGTAAGGCAGATTGCAGTAGGGTAAGACCAAAGACGCCGTACACGATGTTTTTGTGCCAATTGCTGCACGCATTCACATTTTCTCTGACGTTTTATTGTGTTTTCCTAGGTCTATATTTCGAGTAGGATCATGGTTTTCTCTAGGCGTTTCGAAAAGCTACGACATCTTCCCCAACCGAAAATGCGGCGTCTTAGGCAAACACATTTAACACTATTTCGGGTACTCATCAGAATGGTAAAAATGACAAAACACTGAAAAAAAAACACCTATCAAACCTGCGGTAAATCAAAACCAATTTATGTATACTGTCAATGTGCGTGCTCCTTTGTTCTGACTGGTTGGGATATATTTTTTTTATGCTTGTGGTGAAACACATTGAAACACACATGCAGCATCTTCCCCCAATCTACCGAATATAAAACAGAGCATTGTTTTAATTTTTAACAAGCTTATCTATCGACAAAATATATACTTTTGTGATCGGTAGAAAATTAAGTTTCGCTTTGAGAAACAATTTTTTTACCGCCAAAAATTAAGGATTTCAAAACGTTTGCATTTCAGCATCTTATTCCATCTTGAGGTAAGATGCCAAAATGTGAATTGCGCTTGGGGTAAGCTGTCGTACACCATGTATGGTGCAAATTGCTGCATAAAGTGTATTCTATCTAATTGCATTTTTCCGATGCCTGGCTAGCACAAGGCAACAACAGCAACATTTTCCCGAGGTTTCGGTGTATTTTTCTAGGTCTCTGTTTCGAGTAAGATCATTTCCTTCTCTAGGACGTGTCGAGAAACGTATACCAAATACATATTATTCGTCTTTCCTCAAAGCAGACAAGATTTCAAATACTCATCAGAGCGTTAAAAATGACAAAACAATATAAAAACATCCCTCAAACCTGAGCTTAATCAGCAAAAGTATTTGTATACTCTCAATGTGCATGCTTCTTCATTCTAACTGACTGGCAAGCTGCTTTTGGTTATGATTATGGGTGAAAGACATGGTATGGCATCTTCCGCAATACGGCATCTTTCTCCACTCTATTCAACGTAAAAATTTGAATTTTGTATGTGCGCGTGTGTCGGGTATGCATATAATATTCACGTTTGTACTTTAATTCATTTCATTGTATTTGAAACCTCGTTCATATGAGGGAAGCAATAAACTAGATACTGACGATCATTAAGGTCTCTTTATTTCAAGGCTTAGGATAAATGTACAAAGTACGCAGTTACAATGCGAAATAGAATCATTTACTTCGTGAATCAACACGGAAAAAGAGAGTTAAATTGGCTTTTATACATGTTGTTGAGTCTTTAATTTTGCACACTTTGCATAGAATTCTGTGTTTATTGTACATCTCGATACATATTCTGCAACGAACTCTTTTTCTACACAAATTTTGTTTCACTCGCTCATACATCACAGTTTGGTTGGAAAAAATGTACATCGAATCAAATGGAGAATTAATCAAGAGGGAGAGTCATCATCTCTCTTTTTTCTGAGTGCAACCTTGAGTTAATGTTGAAGAATTTTACCTGACACCTTCGCAGAGTTTATTGTAAATTTAAACTCTCGTTATACATCTATTTAATCTGCTTAACTACACCGACGAAAAAAATAAACTGTTGTTTTTACGGTATAATACTGAAAGCAGAGGTGAAGTTTAAAACTGCAAAATGCACAGTAATAAACTGTAAAACTAGCGATTTTACTTTTTATTACTGTAGAAATAGCAATTTTAGTTTATTACCATACAATTAGTTGTATTATACTGTAAAAACAATAGTATAATACAGGCAGCAGAGGTTCCAGTTTAAAACTAAAATGCACTGTAATAAACTGTAAAACTAATAATTGTACAGTTTATTACTGTAAAACTAGAGATTTTACAGTTTATTGCTGTAAAATTAGCAATTTTGCAATTTATTACTGTAAAATTAGTATCATATTAGCTGTATTATAATATAAAAACAACATTTTTTTTTCTTTATATAGAAAGTTTTTCTGATGAACCATGAAGAATTTTAGGTCATACACTTTTAAAAGTAATGATAGGTCATAATAGTAAAGCATTATTGTTAAAACATAAACTTTCTGCGAAGTACTTTTTTATCCTTCAAGTAAATCTGTTTATAAAATGAATTATATTGTCATTTTAAAGTCGTTATTGTTATTTTCCAACATACGACTGTTAGAATTTTAATGCCTTTGATTCCTGAATTCCAAACTAATTTAAAGTTACCAGAAATATGTAAACGCCAGAAGTACGTGTTTCTTTCGATGTTATTAAATAACTAAATAAAACACTAAGAAACGTACTAATAATAATAATGTGTCAATGTAATATTTTTCATATTTTCTGTATACCACCAGCAGTTAAAGTAATTAATGATTTCTGACCGAAATAACTGCAATCGCAAAAAAAAATTAATTACCTAACAGCAAAAAGGTAACACATTAGTTACATCCAGTTAAATTCGAGCACAAGAGCTGTTTGTCTGTCGTGACTATGCCACTTGAAAAAAGAGAAAATTGTTAACCCTTCCTAAGGTTTGAGAAGGAGTCTGGTTATTCCATAGTCATCGTAAATGACGTAAAAAATGATTCCACAACTGGATTTATTTCATGTAATTTTGAATATTTTCTATTCCATAAATTCATTGAATGTTCTTAATATTGATGTATGTATATGTTAAAAGAAACTTGTATAAAGTGTTTACTAGGTAACTTTCAAACATTTGAACCCAAGGTCGCACTAAAATTAACTGCTACAAGACTAAAATTAGTACTCAAATCTCATTATTTCGAACAGTAACACATAGTTGCATTGCATTTGTACTTAGCACCAAGAATTGAACCTTTTCTTTTTTTTTCTCTATATTTGGACAGGAGTTAAAAATTAGCAACGACATTGATTACTTTGAAAGATCTGCAGGTTCGGAAATTCGCTAAATTATTTCACAGAAGTAATTAAACTAAACAGCGTCATTAAAACTAACTTGCCACTTCGTTTTAAGCGTATAATCTTGACAATAATAATCTAAAATGATCGCTGAAGAAAATCCAGGTTTTCCGATGTCTTCCATCTTGTAGCTGAAGTTTTTCTGTGAGATAAAGCATGGATTTCGTCGATTTTCAAATAATATTTTCTCGAAGATCAAGGACTAAATTAGGAGTGGCTTATGGGGTAAATCAAATTTAAATACCTCAGAACTATTCGTTATTGTTGTTATTAACCTTAATGTTCGAAGCTTATCATCTGGTTAGTATAAACTTCGAAGACAATATCAATTCAATATAGCAGTGAAAATGCTCCTGTAACTTTTTTTCCTGCAACCCTAATGCTTGACATTTGACATTTTCGTCATCTGGAAAATGGACCAAGATGAAAACATCGATTTCATACAAAGATAAAAATGCATTTGTAACCACTTTTATTTTAAATAATTTTTATATCCTTAATCCCAACGTTTGTCTTCTGGATAATTAAGATCTTGAGGAAAGAATCCATGTTCTTTTTTTTTCTTTTAACCCTAATTCTTGAAGTTTATCCTCAGGACAATATGGAGCTCGAAGGAAGTACCATCGCATGCAGTAGAAAAAATCCATCAATATGATTTTTTTCCCTTAGCGCATTATTATCAGAAATACTGACGCTCATGACTTCCCAGACCATTCGCTTTAAAGTTATCATTTTTTTCCTCTGGAATTTTATAAAACAGACTTACAATTTAACAAACCAAAGAAAGATTCCCGGAGCAAAAAGCTCTGAAATGTAGCACAGGGGATTCAACTTTTTAAAAATTTAATTTGAAGAGTCATGACTAGCAGAGCCATACCAATAATTTTGCTGACATCGCATTCCATAATTAATTTTGACACATGTAATTCATAAGTAAATATTGCTCAAGGGAATTATATTTTTTTGTTTTTTCTTTCAAAATAATTTTGGCTTACCCCAATGATCCACTCTGTGTAAGGCTTTGCAAGTGACTTCAATGAAATTATTAAGCAAAAGTTGATTGATGCTGCTCAATCACAAAAATTTGCATCATATAAAGTTGCAATAAAGAAGGAACTAAATGAAGGAACATGGGAATGTTATTAAAAACAAGCTGTTAAACCCGTTCATAGTGTCCCCAGAGAAGCCAGTTGACCGAGAAATCAAGCATAAAATAGTTGGTTCCATAAGAAAATACTTTGAAAGTAGCCCTCTTTATTATGAGCAAATCTCTGGTTTAGTGGAGAAAATGTCTTCTTGCGTAACAACAGCGCAACTATATCGTTAAATTTGTGTGTGACTTGCATTACTTTTGCGAACATAATTTACGTCAAGGGAGCCAAATAACGATGCTTTTAGTACAATGTGTTTCATTAGACAGTTATCCAGGAAGCAATTTAAGTAAAGGCATGCAAGTATAGAATAAATTAATGTTTGCTTTGCTTTTTCTCTGTAAGTATTCGGAAATGCATAAGCTTATTTTCCAGTATATTGTTTACGAAACTTCTTTTCATAGTCACTCAGTTTTAAGGAGCATCTACACTGGCCTAGTCATTCAATCTACACAAAAATAAATAATATGTTTTGACTCTATAATTACATGATTTTATTTTGTCATGAATGTAAATTGTTTAAACATCATGATATATATTCATATTAGAATCGCTGTTTTCAGATCTTTTAAGCGTTACTTGGAAATTAAATGTAGTAGTATCACATTTAAAATATACTCATAATTATTTCAAACATTACTTACTTCAAAATCATTGTTCAAACAGTAATGTGTTCTGCTTCATTGAAGTATACTACTGCTTATTGATACATAGTAAATATTGTAAGATTAAACTAAGCATCTTATATCTTCTAGCAGTTAATAATGCAAGATATGAGGCATACATTGAATGCATCAATTATTTTGCTTTCGTATGCCAAATGCAATATAATGTAAAATTAAGTCAGCTGTTCAGCTAAAAAAACGTCTTTCCAAGTAACCTCTGAAAAATGTATTGATAGATCTTTATTTTTTTAAACTGAGTTTAATAAAATGATAGGCACTTTTCCCAATTAATAATAGAATCGCATAAAGGTGTTCCATATCAGTACATTGCAAGTGAGTTCACATTGTAAAAATTTGCCATGCTCCTATTAATCGTTTTTTCACTTTTAGGGATGATCTGTGCAAACTCTTTTACGTAATTTAAAACGCATAGTTGATTCAGTTTAATCATATAATAGGTTCTACATCATTTCAATTTCACTTGCTATATTTTTTTTTCATCATTAAGGAATAGTCAAGAGATGTTGAAATGCTAAATTCCTTACCCTATTATACATATAAAGAGCATGATAAGTTGATAAGTTTAGAAGAGTATGATTTGATTACTGACAAATTTGTACCATTATGAACTAACGGGCAATGCCCAAAAATTTTAAATAAGTAAAAAATGGATCAAATTTTACAAAAAAAAAAAAAGTTCAAAGCTGCCACAGTGATGTTTTAGATAGAGTTTTACATATTTCACATGAATCAATTAATATCAGGCACAATTTCAAAGTAGTTACTATACTGGCATAAAGCTACTGAATTATCTGAGAAAGAAAACATTTAGTAGATTCAATGCCAGAAAATGTTCAGGTGCATGAAGCAAACAAAGTTATAATATAATACAATTTCCAATGAGCAATGAGCTTTGTATAGCTTTAATGTTTTCAGTAAATGAATTTTTACAGATTTTATAGCTTATTTCATCACATAGCGTTCACCAAACTTCTTCATCCTTGCACCAGTATTGTTAGTAAAATACCCCCCTTTCCTTTTATACATAAAAGTACGCATCATATTACTCCACTGTAAAACAACTCGGTGGAAAATTGTTTAGTTTCCTCTTTTATATGAACTTAATTAATGAAATAAACGATTCTTCTCGTTGTAAATTTGAACTATCATTAAAAACAATTTGAGTAGAAAGTTGCAATGAAAAAAATGAAGGGAGTTATTGCATGTAACAACAACATAGCCGATTCAATGCAGGAAAGATGCGTTAATTTTATTTTTTGGATAGCGATATTACAGCCAATTTTCGCAGTTTTATTTTTCAAGTACGTGCAGTTTTGCAAGTATTAGTGGTTGCAAATACTGGGTAGCTTCTAGTCATGGGCGCCCATAAGGGGGGGCTTGAGCCCCCCCTTGGAAATTAGTATTCTTTCAGCTTTTAGTACTATTTATTCAGAAAAAAATTATAAAAAACTTCTTCACCCATTAATGAATAAGTTATTAAAAATGCCAAATTTTAATAACTCTAATCTGCACTGAAATCGCTTTCAGAATTGTTACAATGTGTTTCTTCCTACATTTTTCAGTACAAAAAGAATGTCAAATTCCTGGGTCAACCGGCGCCGCATTTGCATAGGAAACTACCCCATGTCTGCGGACTAGCGGTTTGGTCATTCTATTTTAAATCAACAAATTTTCAGAAAAGTTGTTGCATTATAATTTTTGATTTTGATGAAAATTTTCATATGCATTCCTTTTATTTCCCAGACCTGAAGAAAATAAATATTTTATTTTAAAAAATTGACCCTTTGACATATGGGCCATTTTTGTTGTTGGCAACTGCAAAAATGGGGCATTTCTGCTACTTTGTCTCATGAATTGTAACTTTTTTTCTATCAAAGATTTTTAGCTCAAACATAGCTAACTGGGAAGCTAAGAAAGAGATCTTTTTATGTATGATATCAACAAATTTCAGATTAAAAAAAATATATATATATATTATTTTTTCAAGGTTAAAGTTTGACGAAAATCTCATTTTTTACTACTTTTCAAAATTAAAACTCTCATGAAAAGTTTAGAATAACAAGCCCTATTTTGTATCATATATTCATGTGTATGGTTACTTATTATATAAAAAAATTGCCTTGTTACTCCGGACCCTTTATGAGATATGCCCCCTAAAATTGCAAATTTTCAAAAAATCCAGTTTTCAACGCTGAAAAAATGCATGTGGGGGTAAGGTAAAAATTATTTTATTTGTGGAATCTTTGATACTTTTTACCAGCTTTTTAATGAAACAAAAGTTACTTTGTTATTCAAAGGCGCTTGGCAGCTATGGGCATCTGAATTTTCATATAATTGCCCTGAAGCAACACGATTATTTTTGTACTTCTTAATCTCAGGTTTTAGTGAGATTTAATTATATATTTAATTGTTTGTTTTTAATTATAGAAATGAGAAAGAAGTGATATGAAGTTACATGTTTACACTTTAATGAGCTAAGTTAAATTTTTTATCGCCTGGGAACAGTGGCGTATTCAGGGGGTGCGCTGATAGGGCTGCAGCCTTCCCAAAATTATCAAAAAGGAATTTAAAACATTTGAGCCTTTTTTCTGAAATCACGACATGAGAAAGTTTTTCTGTCGAGAAAATTTAAGTATAGGACGAAATTCAAAGAAAGAAATTTTCTTCTTTCTTTTTCTTATTTTTTTTTGACATGTCCTTTTTACTGTTTGTCACTTTTATTACTAATTTAAAATTCCTCTTCCTTGTGCCGACCATAGTTCTGATGCAGTCAAGATTTTCAAAATGTTTTGCAACTCAACCCAAATTTGGTCATCATCACTTGATTTTTTAAATGATGTTCTTGACCCTTTGGGATGGAAAAAAAATGGGTTCTGCATTCTTCTTCAACATTAAACACTTTTACTTCTAACACTTCTCCTAGCCATCAGTCACTATCACACGCACAGTAAACATAATCTGATAATTTTGGTTGGATTCTTGTTTTTCGTGCAGCAGAATTTCGTTTAAATATATGATAAAAAAAAGGCTTGTTATTCTAAACCCTTCATGGGTTTTTTAATTTTCAAAAGCAGTAAAAAATAGTAATCATAATCTGATAATTTTGGTTGGATTCTTGTTTTTTGTGCAGCAGAATTTTGTTTGAATATATGATAAAAAATAGGCTTGTTATTCTAAACCCTTCATGGGTTTTTTAATTTTCAAAAGCAGTAAAAAATGAGATTTTCGTCGCAAACTTTGACCTTGATTTTTTTTTTTAAGATGAAATTTATTGATATCATATATGAAAAGATCTCTTTCTTAGCTTTTCAATGAGCTATGCTTAGAATCACAATCTTTGATGGAAAAAAAGTTATAGTTCAGAAGACAAAGCATCAAAATGTCCCATTTTTGCTGTTGCCAACAACAAAAATGGTCTATATATCAAAGGGTAAATTTTTTTTAAATGAAATGGATACATTTTTGAGGTCTAGGAAATAAAAAGAATGCATACGCAAATTTCTATCAAAATCAAAAATGCTGATGTACACACACCCCATTGGTTGATTCAAAATGGAATGACCCTATATATAATATGTATATGTAATCTTTTTACTGTAAACTATGAAGAACATATCTGAGCCCCCCCCCCCTTAAAATTTCGCATATGGGCGCCCATGCTTCTAATTGCTACGAAAACTAGTTAAAATC
Source organism: Uloborus plumipes (assembly GCA_038373865.1). Taxonomy (NCBI): domain Eukaryota; kingdom Metazoa; phylum Arthropoda; class Arachnida; order Araneae; family Uloboridae; genus Uloborus; species Uloborus plumipes. The sequence continues at coordinate 77,074 of JAXGGA010004541.1, forward strand.
ATATTTAAAATAAATGAATGTTTATTTGAAAGTACCAACACTGACTTTCCGAAAATTTACAATTTATAACATCTATAATTGGAAAAAAAAAATATTTTTATTTTATGTGTTAAATTAAATATCAACCGCGTTCATGTTGTGGTGGTCAGACTACAGTGAGCGCTACGACTGACCGGGGGGTCTCACCACTTAATGTGAAGAGACCTTTATTTAAGAAGATAAGTAATTTAATTTAAACATGTAGAGCTATTAAAACTTTAATTCATTACTGAATATTATTTCTTCATTTTTGGATTTTGAGGCAAAATTTGTTGTTGTTTTGGAAACGGGAATATTTTCCTCCCTTGCAAACTGAAACTGGACTGAAGTTTGGGGAAAGCACTCATCTTAATTAGTTTGATCGTAAGTATACATTCTTCCTGAACTCGAGGAAATCTTACATACACAGACATACTTTGGTAGTTCACTGAGAGGAACATTCAGAACAAGAAGAGAAAAGCTGAATTTCCGACTAGAAACAGTAAATAAATGTATATTTCATGCAATCATTACGCCTGGCAGACAAGCAGTCAACAATAATTTGTCCGAAACAATCACACACATTGTTTGGGTGAATTCAGCTGAGGGCTTCTTGTAGAGAAGTAACCTTGTTAATCAAGATTGCTAAGCAATACAGGTCACATGGTATAATACATTATAGACACTTAAAGTTATAAATAAATGTACATGTATAGCATCTATAAACTTTTAACATACAACGTATAGATCTTTCGTTTGTACAAGGGGACTAGAAGTTAGATGATCTCTTTTTTCTCTTCTTTGAGTTGACTCAAGTGGTAACAAATAAAACAACCATCAGGGCTCAAAGCAACCGATTTCTGGAATTTGAGAACTGGAAAGCTATTTTCTGGTGCATTTGTTTTCATTTAAGGGAGAAAAAGTGGGAGGGACGAGCAATATGTCATAACTTAGTCATCGTGCAAAACACAGCAACAAAAATTTCTCAATGCTGACATGGTTAATTTGTCGGTATAAATGTTATGGGTTTAAAATATTCATTATTCAGTCAAGTTTACAAAACTTGAAATAAAACTGGTTTTTGACCTCTTCCAATTTACTTTCCTGCTTGAAAGAAAGAAAATTAAATTTGTTTTTTTCTACTATTGAAAATCATCTAAAGTAAATCAGACTAACACGCCCAGCCGGGTTCAAGGCCCAGTCACTAGTTTTCAAAATTACATCCACACAGTACATTAGAAGCTATTTTTTCAGAGGTAGGGGTTTGCAAGGAAGTGTCTGAAATTTAACGCTTAGTCATTTTCAACTGATTTTTAAAAAAATTACGACTTTAAAGGAACCCTAAAGGGAAGTGTGGCATTAAAAACAGTAAATATAAGACAAAATGATGTAAAATCTAATTTTCTTAATTTAAAGTTAATCTATTTTTTTATGTCACTCGTTGCATTAATTTTGCTAACTACAATAGAATGAAGGATAATATATTTTTCATATATTTCTCTATAACGCATAAAACTGGCAAAAAAAGTGAGCTATCTTGCACAATGTCTTCAGTTCGAGTTTTAAAATAACGAAAATTATTTCCGTTATACTTTGAAGTGATCAAAGATCAGTGGAGGAGATTTTGATAACTGGGAGCTTGATCCTTCGACATCAAATATCTGGCACCAATGCATTTGTGAGGAGGAGGTTATTGCTTTGAATATGCAAAAAAAAAGAGTTTGTTAAAATATTATTATTATTATTTTTGCATTGGGTTGCCATAAAGAAACATTCATCAAATAAAATTATTCACGACAAAAATTGGATGACCGTGCCAATTTTCCCAAATATCAAAAGATTTCCAAAGATCATACAAGCTGAAAATACTTTGGGCTTTTTTGAATTTCAACTCACTTATGTCATGGAATTTCTTTTTCTACGCAATTATTTTTACTTTCACCGAGTTTAAACGAAATGGAGATACATCTTGTGCGCAACAGTTTTGATACAGCTTCCAGTGGTTGCTATTAAGGCCTGACGTTGTTTAGAAAAATAGACATTTCGTCAGATAAATAAATCTAAGAACATGAATTGGAATGTTAACTGTGTTGCAGCATACAGCGTAGAAACCAATTTGAATAATATTGAAATAACAGTTATTATGAAAATGAAGAAATCGCAAAACTTTCACACTTCTTTGGTGAATTTCTCTTCGCATTACCACAAATTTTTGAGTTAGGGCAAATTACGATAAAAATTCCATTGTACTCAATGCCATTAACCATTTTGATACGTGTTACTGAAAACTAATGGCAGTAAAAAAATTCCGAAATAGAGCTTAATTAATTGTTTTATGAACAAAAAAAAAACAAACAAAAATTCTCTTGTTTTATTGATCACAGCAAAATGAAATGTTTTTATTTTGGAATTTCACAGTATATCGAAACTTTGTTTTGAGCTCAAATGCTTAAATTAAACCCCAAACAAAAACTGGCCAAATTGAGCAATCTACGCTGTATGCTGCTTCGGAATCATTCTTCCATTCATACGCTCTGCCAATAGAATAGCCAGTAGTTGGACGAAACAATTTATTGTCGACTCTTCCTGCAATAACTTGATTCGATCAGACAGTGAAGAAAATATTAATAAGATTAGCAGTCAATAGATGGCAGCACCAATTTTTGCTTCTTTCTATTCTATTCCGCTCTATTCTACCCACGCAGAAAAAAGTTTCTTCACCAACAGATATTTCTCTTTGTTAATTTTTCAGCTATCAGAGTTTATTAAGACAAAAAGCATTCACATTTGAGCCTGGAAAAATTTTCTCAATTTGACTGAAGTTCATAATATTAAATATGCAAAATTTCATGCGTTTCTGAATTAACTTTGTGATGGAAAAAAATCGTATCAAGAATTTTTAATAAAATAAAATTCTTTATTAGTTATTTAAAGTCAAAGCAAACCTCTTAAAGTACTTGCTAAGAAATATTCATTACATTCACGTAACTTATCTATAGTTTATGCAAGCTCCCCGAACTGAAATATTTGGAGGGCGAATATTCTCAAAATGCTGCATGGAACTCCAAATACCTAAGGACGTCCAATAAAAAGGTACAAACAGACATTTTAAAAAATGAAATGTTGCAAAAATGTCCTAAAGTCATCAGAGAAAATTTCCGCAATATATTGAAATTTTTGGGAAGTCACATGACCTCCCGTGACCTCCCATTAAGACGCCCCTGTATGCAATGGCTACTTACGATTAACAACCCGCAATTAGTTAATCGGCAATTAAACCACACGACTGGAAATTACTGTACTACGTTGTACGATTTCTTCCTTAACTGGTTTGTTGTCGTTTGGGAGCGGGGAGAGAGGAAACAATATCATTTGAATTCTCGTGAAAGTTTTTTTTTCTTTGTTAATAAAAAAAGATCTTGAGTCGTTGTGCGGCTCTTTTTTTTTAATTTAATATATTTATTTTTATTTATTAATTCATTTTTTTAACTCGCACTAAGCGAAACATAGTATCAAGAACAAGAGTGGTAACTCATTTCTATGTTAACTGCCTAAAACTTATGGTCTTTAATTCATATAAACCAGTTTAGCAAAGAAAAAAAGGTTTTTAAGTTTTACTTTCCTGTCAATCATTCTCGACTAGAAACGAAACAGGTGTCATTTTTCAGTAACTCGGAAGAAGAATAATAAACCTGCAGATTAAGTTATATGTAAGGTAAATGTGGTTTTATTCTTTTAAAAACCGCAACTTTTCCCTCAATCTCCAAGTACTCATCATTGATACAACAAAAATAATCATGTTCTAGCAAAATATTGCTCCCAACAACACTTTCATGGGATAATACTTTTTGGGAAAAAATTAAAACATAAATGGAATGTTATTTTTTCTCATACTTCTCACTAATGCATTTTTAATAGTAAACATGGAATGCTGCTTCTCTGTGATATTTTTTGTTATCACCAATTCTTCTAAATAGTCCAGCTCTTTAAAAAAAACACATGTAAAGATAACTGCTATTCCTAATGTTCGAATAAATATATTTCGTGATATCAACGTTGGTGAATTTAAAGTTGATACCTGTCCGCTCATTTTGAATAAATATTAAATGACTAGAATAGTGTTGTTAATATCTAATTATCACCAAATGTAATTTTTTGCAATCAAGAAAATTCTGCGCTTTAAATAATATTTCCCCACCGGAATGTAGTCTGCTCACAATTCAAATTGTTCTAGTTTATAAGCTTTCTTAGCAACGCAATGTTTCGTCCAACTACTGGTAATTTTGCTCCAACGCAACAGAATTCTCTTCATACAACCCATCACTTTATACACTCAGATTACTTTTACTTTACAACCGTCTATGAAATTCCATCGCCTTCATTGTATAGTTAAATACAAGAACATATCATCTTTGAATTGAATTTACAGCGTTGCTCAACTTGGGTCACGATTCCACGACCTTGAGTTCTGTGTTTATGGTCTTCTTCTCCGGGGTCTTCTGCACTAGATGCACGGTTATCTGGCTGACGTACCTCTTGGGGTCGTCACCACAGGCGGCCGTGCCGGACTCGCTTTTGTGACCCGACCGGACCGGTTTGTCCCGGATCGCCATCTGGTAGGCCACCTCGAAAGCCTGGCCCAAGGTCAGGATGATCTCCGTGGCCATGTCCTGAAACAAACAGTGAAAAGTCGGGACATCGTCGCTAATAATTAGCAATTCATTTAATGCAGTAAACTCTCAATTATCGGCGAGCGGATTTTCCGCGGGGCGGATTATCCACGAGAGTCTCGGGAAAGATAAACACAATTAACTGATTTTTTCGGAAAAAGCAAGAATTTAAATTTTGTTTTTTCTTAACCTTTCTTACTCGAGAGTGCGGTGTACTTCATCCAATAAATTATTTTACTTGGGAGTTATCGCAAGTACCACTTCTTTATAGATTTTATATGCTTGAGAACCTTAATATAAATAATTTTTATGCTATACCTATCGTCACTATTTGTACATATCAGGTTTTAAGTGCACTGCAATTAGTTTTAAGCAAAACACATTTTATACCTTCTTTATCCGTTATTTTATGCGTTTTTTGGATTATCCGCGATTTTCGTTATACACGATACCCGTGCCATACAATTCCGCGATAATTGGGAGTGTACTGTAAAGTCGAACCTCATTAATTCGAACATGCTTAAAACGAACTACAGCTAAGACGAACTGCATTTACGAACCTTAGTCGTATTTACAAGAAACGCATTTAGTTATTTTTCGGATAAGATGACCTACGGTTAAAATGAACTAATTTTTACGGTCTCTTGAAGTTCCCTTTTTTAAAGTTCGACTAGATACTCACACAAAAATAAACGCTGTCACGACATTGTTTAAAAAGTTTTCCTAAACATTAAAAAAAATATCTTCTCCTGAAAAACAGCATACCAAATGGTAAACTCATACCAATTTGTAATATTCAAGTATTTAATAATTTCTTAAATTAAAAAAAAATGTATAAGCAGCATACCAATTGGTTCCCGCGTCCTACGTTGTAGCCTTCGAACTCAGGAAGAATTTTTTTTACGAAACTCAAATATTTAATAATTTCACTTTTAATTTAAAGAAAATCACCTATGAGATAACATTTGTTCAATGGCGAGACATCAGACTGCCTTTTATTTTAATTGCGAGCTTGATCATTACAAAATCATTCAGTATATTCAAAGGAAGAATTATCCGAGGTTTAAATGAATTTCACTGTACGAGTTTTACTCTTCAACGATATCAACGTACGAAGACATTATCGAACGAATGGCAAAAAGAATGTTCAAAGGATTAATCATGTATTTTTAGCACAGTTGAAAAGAACACGCGAGTAAAATAAGTCTCCCGTTGTTGGCAGAAGGCACTCACCATGTTTTGGGCACAGAAGACGTGGCAGTAGTGGTTGGTCGTCTGGTGCTCCTTAGTGATGTAGGCGAAGTGGTTGAGATCGTCCGCATCCTGACAGGCGCAGTGGATGTTGCGAATCTCGTGTTCGCACACCAACTTCTGGAAGGGGAGCGAAAATTCCGTGAAAACAACCGAAAGCAAAGATTCGCATGAAACGATGACAAATTAGAATCATATAAAAAAATTCATTAAACCCTTTATGTCCGAAATTAAATTAACAATGAATTTTTTGTATATTTCTTTGGTTCTTTAGTTGAAAATACATCAAAAAGCATTTTTACTGAGTGTAAAAGTTTTGAAAATTTTGGGGGTCTAAGGCCCCCTACGCCTTAATAAGAAAACTTTCCGATCGCAAGTACAGTAACCCCTCGTTATATCGTGCTTTTCGGGGGACAAGAAAAAGCGCGATATATCCGAAAGCGCGTTGAAACCGAGGTCATTAAAAATAGTTTTCTATCCAGCATGCAAGTAAATTATTCGTATACATACATAAAAATTCATTTATTCGAACATTAGATTTTTTTTTTCAGTCAAAAGTAACAAAAAAATATAACTTACCGCAGTTGTTGTTACAATGTGCAGGTCTTAAAAAATATTTATACAGACATAAAATTAACCTATTGTTTTGGTGAAATAAGAACTACTAAAAGGCAGTCCGAGAAGGGGCGTGTGTTTTCATGACACTTACCAGATGCGTTTCACTCATTGTATCAATAAAATACGAAAGTGTCCAGTAGTTTCCAAACCGTCTCTGCAGTATGCAAGTTTGGCTGACAGGAATTAGCTGCTTCTTTTCAGCGAATTCAGAAGAATAGAAGAACCTTCGTTGTGTTCATTGACAACAAAATAAATGAGAAAAAGATCTTTTCTGAGCACCTTACATATTTTCTCAAAAATGGTTTCGAACTAGAAGTTTTTTTTTTCTTTTGAGACAAAAGAAAAGAGCGATATATCCAAATGAACTATATAAAGAGGCGCGATATAACGAGGGGCTACTGTACCATATGTCGTTCCTCTCAGCAAAGTACAAGGAGTGAAGGAGGGGTACTTTAAAGCTTCAGCATGATTCCAGCCATTTAGGATTCATAAAACTAAATTAATATAAGCTGAGTCCCGTCTGGGCATAAAGGGTTAAATATGCATATAAAATCAAGTTTTCTCTACAAGCTACCACAATCGGCCTCTCATCAAATGATCACATTTGGTGAATAAAATCTTCTCAAATACATAAAATGCAATCATGTCTTTTATTGCTCCATTAAGTTTTTGACCCTCTTTCTTTCAAAACTATTACATTTTTCTCAGTTGAAAGAGATGCTGCCTCTTTTTCTTTTTTGCTATAAACTTCGCTTGATTGAGTTACGAAGCACAACTTCTTAGTTAATACTTTTTTAGTTAATTTTGTAACTCGTAGTCAAGGTTTGCTTTCGAGCAAGAGAATTGCAAAATCTCTGTATTGTACGGAATTAATTTTCAACTTAAACAGTCTGAATTACGACCATTGTGAAAAATTACAGTAAAAATTAAAAAGTAATGAAGCTGAGCTCCCCTTAGATCTCATGCACTGTAGACTCTCCTCCATTGGTGTTTATGATTTGTATTCATAGCAGAAGGAACAATTCATCAAGGATCTCTATAGTGAACTATCCCGTATCGGCTTTTGAAAAAAAAAAATCACATTTTTAATTAGAGATTACAATATTTTAAGCTGAACAAAATACATTACACCATAAACTATCCCTTTTGTCAGTTTGGTTTCGTGACACTAAAATGATAAATGAAGAGCTTTCTTTGTATAAATTTTATCAATAGTGATATCTCACAGAAAAGTCCCAGAGAAGGCATAGCTCTGCCTCATTACCAGTGCTCATGCATGTATTGTTCAACCACCAATGAGAAGAAAAGGAAAACATGCTGTTTATATGCAGAAACTAAAGCATTTATGGTTTGCAAGGATACCACTTTGCTGAGTTCAAAGCACAATCACATCGAAATGGATGGAGAACAGGCTTCAAAATTTTTATTGCTATTTTCCTTTTTAGCCTACTTTCCCGTTAAAAATAAAAGCAAGACGAAAAAAGTATTGAAAGTGGCTTAATGCATCTAAAAAATATCGCCAAGTCCAAAAAATATCGCCAAGTCCAAAAAATATCGCCAAGTTAAAAAAAATATCGCCAAGTCCAAAAAATATCGCCAAGTTAAAAAAAATATCGCCAAGTCCAAAAAGCATCGCCAAGTTAAAAAAAAAATATCGCCAAGTCCGAAAAATAATGCTAAGTTAAAAAAATAAAAAGGTGAAATGAATATCGAAAAATTAAAAATTTGAAAGTAGGGTATTGAGATGGGGAATTTGTGCGTCGGTCGGTCGGTCTGTCTGTCTGTCCCCCCCCCTAATAACTTTTGAATGAACATTCCGATTTGGACAAACTTTTTTTTGTTGGAAAGATCTCGGCGAGTACAGCTCATTCCCATATTTGATTTTTCGATTTGAACAATTTTTGGTTCAACTTTGAGCCGTTCAAATAACCGGTCCCGCGATACTAACTTTTTAATGAACAGTCCGATTTGAACAAACTTTTTTTTGTTGGAAAGAACTTTTCAGGGATACTTCATTCCCGTATTTACATTTCCGATTTGAACAATTTTTCGTTCAACATTGAACCGCTCAAGCAAGCTGTCACCCCTAATAACTTTTGAGTAAACAGTCCGAAAAAAAATGACTGACTGTGCAGACAATTTTTTGTTTATTTATTCATTTGTTTCATTGAATTTATTATTATTATTATTATTATTATTTTTGGCAGACGATTTTTTTTGTAACAAAAATGTTTCATTCACGAGGGCATTTTATTCTTTATTTATATTTAACAACTGGCAACGGATTAAAAGTGAAATTCGAGACATTTTATCAACGGACGAGTTTTTTTTCTTTTTTTTTTTTTCTTTTTTTTTCTTTCTTTGATAAAATGTGTTTTGATGTACTTTGTACTTTTAATTTTTTTTTGAAAACAATTGAGGAATTTTTCTACGGAAGAACTGTAACAGTTACATTCTTTAAAAGGTGCGACAAAACTTTATTTATTCATTTATTTACTTTTTATTTGTCTATTTCATCTGATGAGAGGGGTATATTTTGCTTTTAGAAATCAGCTTCAAGTGCTAAAAAGGTATGTTTGACATAATTTTTAGTCTTAGATAATCAAGAGAATAATGATCAGATGCTAGAATGCCGATGTCGATGTACGGGAAAGTAGGCTCGTTTAGTTCTTGACAGAACTTCTTGTTGCTTTATGCGCGACTCATTCAAATAAAATCGTATTATTGGCCCCGTGCCAGTTTTCCATAGGAAATGTGGTAGGACAGCTTGTATATTTAAATATAACGGAAGAGTCGCACCCACCTTGGCCTGAGCGTCTATGAACTTGACGCCTGTGTGGGAGATGGAGAGGATGACATTCGGGATGCGGGTCATGTTCCTGGTAGAACTCTTCAACTTCTGGATGGACTTGCGGGTAGACTCCAAGCCACGGACCTCCTTCACCAGCGTCGAACCCAGGTACTGTGAACGAAAGCAAAAGAATAGGTCAGAGAGAGGAGAAATCGTAGCCACTAAGTCACTGTACCCTGACTGACCAGTGATAGTATAATTAATTCTGTTAAAACCGTTAGGCAACATTTCAGCAACAAAGGATTGGATTTCTGCTTCCAATGCAGAAATTGTCTCTGGTTAGCTTGAATGGACCTAAAACTTGACACGACTCCTATTGGAAACCACATGGCATCAAGTCACCAAGTGCGGATCCAGCTTGTGGTTAAGGAGGGGGTCCTTTTGTGAAGAGGGGGGTCAAAGGACAATTTTTGAGCAAAAATAGGGGTGTTTGGCAATATCTTCGTGATATTAGACCAAAAAAAATGCGGTTTTATGCTATATTTGGTTGCTTAAGGGGGTTTCATGCCCCCCCCCCAGTCCGAATTCGCGCTTGCAAGTCACAAGGTTTGAATAACCAATAATAATACCCAAAACGTTTCTTTCGTTTTTGTATACAGGGTGTCCACTCCTATCGTGGACCAATAGCTAATTTCTAAACCGTTAGAGATAAGCATATAGTTCATTTGGGAAAAAAT